>ML365407.1:671-21352 GCA_005239505.1 Nicotiana paniculata
GAGGACGGAGAATATTCAGAAGGATTTCGAAGGATTCAACAAGAAAACACCATAGAAGTGACAAACATCTAATTCTACATCTAGTATTCATTACTTTGTATTTCAATTATGCAATTTATTTTAGTTTGGATTCTCAATAACATGAGTAACTAATTCTTTAGTCTAGGGTTTTGGTAGAACCCGTTGGGGATGAATTCATTGTGATATTAATATATTTTGGTTGATTAATCTCTTTTTGTTCAACTACGTTCTTAGTGTAGTTGATTGAAAGGGGCCTTGATTAACTATTCCTATTTATTATGTATCTACTTGAGAGAGAGTTCATATTTAGGTAGTTTCTTGAACAACACCACTCCCGGAGTATAGACGAAAGTCATAACCAAGGGTTTAGAGGTCAGATTAGAGATAACGATACCTCGGGTGCAATCTAAAGTGAACTGTATTGTGATCTAGCTAGCGTAACTTGAGAGAGTGCGTTTAATAAATTATCATAATTAATTGAGAGAGATTTATGATAGTTAGAGCGTTCATGATTGACAGAGATAGCCAATAAAACTATAAGACATGTCCAAGGAAGAATTCACCAACGGGGGAAAACCATAACCTTAGACCCTTTATTATCATCGTTTACATTATATTGTTAGTTAATTGTTAATTTATTATTTTGTTATTAGATTTAGTAAACATCACCAATTGATATTCAAAAGTCTTGAGAAAAGTGATTAAGTAACAGTTTAGTATTTTATAGACTCAATTGATACGTAAATTCCCTGTGGGATCGACTTTGGGCGTAATACCCCAGATTATATTTGCACCGCCCGTTTAGTCTTTCTATAAGACATAGTTGAGCGTGATCATGCTACTTGCAAAGACCATTTCCCTATGACTTTTGTTGATCAAATGTTTGATCGACTAGCGGGATGGTCGTTGTATTGCTTCTTGGATGGTTACTCCGGTTACAACCAAACCAACATCACCTTAGAGGACCAAGAGAATATGATATTCACATGTCTGTATGGGATCTTTTCTTTTAGTCGGATGACATTTGGGCTATAAAATGCTCTAGCTACTTTCCAACGATGCATGGTATCAATCTTCTCGGACATGGTGGAGGATTTATTAGAGGTATTCATGGATGACTTCTTTGTAGTTGGTGATTCCTTTGAGAATTTCCTTGAAACTAGGCAGGTGCTCAAAATATGTTAGGAAACAAACCCCGTGCTTAATTCGGAAAAATGTCACTTCATGGTGGACGAGGGTATTATTCTTGGCCAAAAAATCTCCAAGCAAGGTATTGAGGTTGATCGGGCACAGATTGAGATAATTTTCAAGCTTCCTCTTCCCACTTCGATCAAAGGTATTCGAAGCTTTTTGGGTTATGACGATTTTTATATGCGATTTATCAAAGACTTTTCAAAAATTGCAAATCCCATATGCAAGATCCTTGTAAAGGATGCTAAGTTTGAGTTTGATATGAAGTGCCTCAAAGCTTTTGAGGACTTGAAAGCAAGGCTCACCACGACACCTATTATTGTCACACCCGATTGTTCTCTTCCATTTAAACTCATATGTGACGCCACTGGTGTGGCTATTGGAGCAGTGCTTGGTCAACGGTGTAACAAGATTCTTCATCCTGTCTACTACGCAAGCAAGACACTCAATGGCGCACAAGTGAAATATAATGTAACTGATCAAGAACTGCTTCCTATTGTCTATGCTTTTGAAAAATTGCGGGCCTATTTGTTCGGTTCCAAAGTGAGAATCTACACCAATCATGTTGTTCTCTGCTATTTTATGGCGAAGAAGGATGTTAAACCAAGATTGATTAGGTGGGTTATTTTGTTACAAGAGTTTGAATTTGAAGTCAAAGATCGGAAAGGAACAGAGAATCAAGTTGCGGATCACTTTATCTAGACTTGAAGAGGCAGGGAGATCAAAAGAAGATCTTGAAATTAATGATGCCTTCCCACATGAACACTTATTGGCAATGTCTAGCACCTCCACTCTTTGGTATGCCGACATCGCTAACTTCTTGGTTAGTGACCTTATTCCCGACAGATTGGAAGCTTATCAAAAGAAAAAGTTCTTGCGGGAGTGTAGATAATACTATTGGGAGGAACCCCTTTTGTTCCGGTTATGCGCCGACAACATCATTTGATGCTTTGTTCCGAAAGATGAGGTAATTCAAATTCTCAAAGAATGTCATGACTCCTCAGTTGGGGGTCACCACGGTGGAAGTTGTACTGCGGCAAGAATGCTTGAATGTGAATATTATTGTCCATTAATCTACCAAGACGCAAACCAAATGGTCAAGGCATGTGATCAATGTCAAAGACAAGGGTAAATTTTAGAAGGCATGAGATGCCTATGAATTTTGTGATGGAGGTCGAGATCTTTGATGTGTGGGGGATAGATTTAATGGGTCCCTTAATAAGATATTATGGCATGACATACATATTGGTGGCAGTAGATTATCTCTTCAAATGGATCGAGGAAATTTCCTTGGTAAAGTTGATTTGCGTCGTGCCACAGCGTAAAATGCGGCGCTTGGAGGGAGACAACCCATCGTATTCAAAATTTTAGTCATTTAAATTTTCTTTTTTAGTATAGATTAGTATATTGTTTTTGACTAATCTGCCAAGTTTTAGAATTTTTGTAGGTGATTTGAGCATGTCGGGGTAACTAGACAACCAAAGACCAGTAGCTAAAGAAAATTGCAGAGAATCGCAATGGCGTGAAACACAAGGCATTCGCGTAGAACAACTTTTTCTGTTACCCTATGCGATCGCTAAATCTAAAACGCGGTCGCGTCGGTGTGAGAAACTATTATTCTACGCGAACACAAAACTTAGTCCGCAATCGCGGCTCTACAGGTAAGTCTCAGAAATTTTAAAACACCGGACATCAAAAATAAAGACACCCACTTTTCCAAAACAAAGAAACGATTGTGCCCACTTCTCTAAACCTTGAGAATCATCCCCAACTCTTCATTCATCAATCTCATCACCATTTTTACTCATCATTGTTCAAGGTATGTGATTCGTCACTCTACTCGTTCTCGAATAAACTTCTCCCTTGTGCTACGAGTGTAAATGAGCAGCCATGGTTTTTCTCTTTTGTTTCATGTTTAGGGCTGAAATTTTAGGGCTTTGATGTGAATATTATTTGTGAATGTGTGCTTGCTTGCTGGGTGAGGTTGGTTGAGTGAGTGAGATGTAACTCTTGAAAACTTTGGGGCTAGATCCGTGCTTTATTTCTCTGAAATTGCTATGAAAAGTGAATGCAGATCATGTTGTTGTGGGAATGCCCAAAAGAACTTTAACTGGGCAACGAAGAAGACCTTCGCGATCGCGATGCCTATTTCAACGATCGCATAGGTCTAATTTTTCTCTTTGTGAAAATTGCCTTCCGCGGTGGTATTGACTGTTCCACTATCGCATGACTTTAACTCTAAGAAATAAAAAATGCTCTTTGCGATCGCGTGATGATTTTCGCGATCGCATTGCTCTAACCTCCAGACAGCAAAATAATAGCATTGCAGATTTGAATGCTGATGCTTTTGGTCATTTTCTTTACCCTAAAAACATCATAATACATAGTATTAATTACCCTTCCAAGCATTTAACTTGTGGTATAATTTTGTAGGTACTTTGAGCATAAAATGGCCACGTGAAATGGTGAAATTGTACAAGATCCTACTCCCAAGCCATGGAAGAGGAATATTTTGATCGGGCAAGATTCACAGCTGGTGAATATGAAAGAAACTATGACAAACTCATGCCAAAGAAATCATCAAAGAAAGGTGCATCCATTTGGACAAACTTGAGGCTAAGATGCCGGACTTTTTCCGAAGATTTAGTGACGGTGGATGGATGTGCTTTTCTCCTGAACCAATCAAATCCAACTACACAGTAGTTCATGAATTTTGTGCTAATGCCCTAAAGACCAACTTTGAAGGGGAAGTATTTACCTTTGTTAGGGGCAAGCGGGTCAAATTTGGTCCTGAGGTAATAAATGCACAATAAATTCTTCCCAATGCTGACAATGAGGCATACATAGCCAGAGCATGTGAGAGAGGAAGCCAATGGTTGGTGGAGAAGCTTCATGATGGGATAACACCGACTTGGGAAAGATTGCACAGATGGGTTGATTCTTATGAATTCACAGCTGAAGCCAAGACTTGGTTGTCTATTATCTGTGCCAGAATCGTGACGTCTAAACATGAGTCTTAGGTGACGACTGAGAAGGCATTGCTGATTACTGCTATTATGGATGACTTGCTAGTGAACGTGGGCCAGCATATGTTGAGTGAGATTGAGGAAGCATGTAATGGTAGGTCTAAGAGTCTATTCTTTCCCTCATTTCTCACTCATTTATGCTATGATGCTGGGGTGGTAAAGGACCCACATGATTCTGAGAAGGACCCAGTCACAACAATTTATCCATTGCTCAGAGAAAGGCAAACTGGTGGGAAGAAGAAGAGGAGGATTGATGTATCATCTCCTTTATTTGGGTAATTTACAGAGACTGCCGTTGGGCACGGTGGTTCTTCCATAGCTGCAGCAGGGCTACATGACCCCAGTGCTCCACTTCCTTATGGATCTCGCACTATGCGCCACCGCTCCAGTCAAATCTATGGCGTCAATGCTCATATTCGCCAACTTGTAGCTGACCTTCCATTTGGTCCATCTGGGAAGAGCACTTCTACTGGGACTGTAAGAAGCCATCCCTGGATTATGTAGTTCAGGATCAAAAAGCAATCAAAAACAGGTTGTGTCACGACCCAAATTCCCAACCCACTGGATCTTGATGGCGCCTAAAACCATACTTTCTAGGCAAGACAATGTTAGAAATTCAACTAACCGTTTCCATTTCAAAAATTTACTTCACCATAATAAAATAATTTAAAGTAAATATGAAAACTACTACTGCCCAAAAATAATACCAGAATAATATTCGAAATAGCAATAATGAGCCACAAACTAATATTAACTACACAACTACCCAGAGTCTGGTGTCACAATCCACGAACCACTAAAGAGTACTACAAATAATTGGACTGAAAGTAATATGCCTCTTTTTTGAACGCAATAAAACAGCAATCTAAATAGATAAGGGAAGACTCCAGGAATCTGTGGATGCCAGCATATCTACCTTGTGTCTCCGTGCATATAGAATCAGTAACTACTTTCACCTAGCTTTGATCGATACCTGGATCTGCACAAGAAGTTCAGAGTGTAGTATCAGTACAACCGACCCCATGTATTGAGTAACTGCCGAGCCTAACCTCGGCGAAGTGGTGACGAGGCTAGGACAGGACACCACATAAAACCTGGACATGTATAAACATACTAGTAGCAACAATAGCAATTAAAGAGTTAACATTATATCCAATAATGGGAAGGGATCATGATATGGTGAATTTAACATAAGGAGTGAGAAGAACAACAAGACAACAATAAACAGTAATCAACAATAATTTAAAGTAATAAGAATAGAAAAGAAACCCGCACGGAACCACCCTTCGTGCTTTTACTCTCATCCTCCCCATATCATAAATAAGAATACACGACATCACCCTTCGTGATTTTACTCTCCCAATGTATTTCATTCAGGCACGACATCACCTTTCATGCTTTTACTCTCACAATGTACTTCATTCAGGCACAACATCACTCTTCGTGCTTTACACTCTTCCTCACAATAGAATATATTTGGATTATGCACGGCATCAACCTTCGTGTTTTACCCTCCTCTTTACCAGTCACAGAATCATTAACAATATACAAAGAGGGATTTCACAGGAAATCGATATTTCATCATAGTTTCTATTATCATTTATCATTTCAATCTCAATTCAATATTCATAAGGGATTTCACAAGAAATCAGTGTTCCAACATAGTTTCTAGCGTCATTTGTTATTTAAATCTCAACTCAGTGTTCATAATATTATCCATCATGGTGGAACCGGTTAACCAAACTTCCAACATTTCAACAACAACGATAATCACAAGTAATAGGATTTACAACTACCAAAATAACAAGAATTTACTTTCACTAGCATGTTATGACCTGACCACAACGTATATGTACTCGTCACCTCACCTATACATTGTAGCAACCAAACATGTAGCAATTAGTCACACAATACCTATTCCCTCAAGCTAAGATTAGACACAACACTTACCTCGAATTCATAAGCCACTCACTGCTCAAGCACTGTTTTTTCTTTAGAATTGGGCTTCAACTCACTCGAATCTAATCACAATTGGGTTCAATATCATTAATTATTGCTAAAGGTATTAACTTTAATGCAAAACTATGGTTTTCCTATGTTTTCTTATCAAAATATGAAGATCGACCCCGGGCCTGCTTGGTCTAAACTCGAGGTTGAGATCAAAATCCGTTTACCCATTCTCCCCGAGTCCAGATATACAATTAGTTTTGGAATCCGACCTCAATTCGAGGTCTAAATTCCCAAATTTTGAAATTCTTAATTTCTTCCCAAAAACCCCAATTTTCACCATGAAATCTCTAGATTTTTGGTTGAAATCTTGTTAAAAGTTGTTAAGGATTGAAAGGAATTAGTTAGGGATCGCTTACCAATGATTTGGAGAAGTTTGGGTCTTTGGAAAATTGCCTATGGAGGTTTAGGGTTTGAGAGAATTGAAAAAGAGGTGAAAACCCCGTCTAAAATCTGTTTTAACAGGTTGCGGTTATCGCATTTGCGATCAGGGCTTCGCAATTGAGAACCATTCAGATTTTGGCAGCCATCGAAAATGCGATGAAATTGTCGCATTTGCGACATATTGGAATTTTTCATTTGTGTCCAGATTCTCGCATTTGCGAGATCTGAGGCTGGCCCAGGTCTTCGCATTTGCGAATCCTGATCTTGCAAATGCGAGATCAGAGGCCTGCCATAACCAGATATCAGTTGTGCAAAACTTTTCTAAGTCTAAACACTCCATAGCCTACCTGAAACTCACCCGAGCCCTCGTGGCTCCAAACCAAACATGCACACAAGTCTAAAAATATCATACGGACTTGCTCGTGCAAAATAACATCAAAAACTATGAATTCAACCTCAAAACTATGAATTCAACTCCGATTCTCATCAAACTCCACAGATAAGACTTAAATATCACAACAAACTTGTTCCGGTATCTGGAACCAAAATACGGGACCGATACCAACGATTTTAAACATTATTTCATTTCTTTATTTCCTGTAAAAACCAGCACAACAATTTTATTCAAAAATTATTTTTCCAAGGCTAGGGACCTCGTAATTCAAATACGGGTATGCGCACAATCCCATATTTTATTGCGGATCTCCCGGGATTGTCGAAACACAGATCCGGTTCCGTTCACTCAAAATATTAACCAAAGTCAACTAAAACCAAATTTTAACTCTAGAAATTTCTTTCTCATATTTTCACATAAAAGCTTTCCAAATTCACACCCGGACTGCGCACGCAACTCAAGGTAATTAAAATTAGTCTTTTAAGGCTAATAAAACTAGAATGGAGTCCAAATTAGTAAAATTATCCTTTGGGTCATCACAATCTCCACCTCTAAAATAAATATTCATCCTCGAACGGACATAGAAAATTATCTGAATAGGAAAACAAGTGTAGATATCTACTCTACATGTCCGACTCGGACTCCCAAGTAGCTGCCTCAACATGCTGACCTCTCCACTGCACTCGAACTGAAGGGTAACTCTTTGATCTCAATTGACGAACCTGCCGGTCTAAAATGGTTGACGGCTCCTCCTCATAAGTCAAATCTTTATCCAATTGGACAGAGCTGACATCTAACACGTGGGAGGGGTCACCATGATATTTCTGGAGCATAGACACGTGGAATACCGGATGAACTGAGGATAACCCTGGAGGCAACACAAGTTTACAAGCTACCTCGCCCACTCTCTCGAGAATCTCAAATGGTCTGATATACCTAAGGCTCAACTTGCCCTTCTTCCCAAATCTCATTACACCCTTCATGGGTGATACCCGAAGTAATACTCTCTCTCTCCAACCATGAGTGCCACATCACGAACCTTACGATCGGCGTAACTCTTTTGCCTAGACTGAGCTGCAAGAACACGATCCTGTATAACCTTGACCTTATCTAAAGCCTCTTGAACTAAGTCCGTACCCAATAACCAAGCTTCTCCCAACTCAAACCATCCAACGGGCGATCTAAACATCTACCATATAATGCATCATAGGGAGCCATCTGAATGCTCGACTGGTAGCTATTATTTTAGGCAAACTCCTCTAACGACAAGAATTGATCCCAAGAACCTCCAAAATCAATAACACAAGCGCGGAGCATATCCTCCAAGATTTGAATAGTACGCTCGGAGTGTCTGTCCGTCTGAGGATGAAATGTTATGCTCAACTCAACTCGTGAACCCAACTCTTGCTGAACTGCCCTCCAAAAGTGTGAGGTAAACTGC
The DNA here is from genome assembly GCA_005239505.1 of Nicotiana paniculata. Lineage (NCBI taxonomy): Eukaryota > Viridiplantae > Streptophyta > Magnoliopsida > Solanales > Solanaceae > Nicotiana > Nicotiana paniculata. The sequence goes on from ML365407.1 coordinate 9,136, forward strand.
GTACCTCGATCAGAAATAATAGACAAGGGCACACCGTGAAGGCATACAATCTCTCGAATATATATCTTTGTCAAACACTCCGAAGTATAAGTACTTTCCACTGGAATGAAATGTGCTGATTTAGTCAGCCTATCCACAATAACCCAAACGACGTCGAACTTCCTCTGAGTCTGTTGGAGTCCAACAACGAAGTCCATAGTGATACGCTCCCACTTCCACTCAGGAATCTCTATCTGTTGGAGCAAACCACCAGATTTCTGATGCTCATACTTTACCTGTTGGAAATTCAAACAATGATCCACATAAGCAACAATATCCTTTTTCATCCTTCTCCACCAATAGTGCTGTCACATTTCCTGGTATATCTTGGCAACACCCGGGTGAATAGAATACTTAGAATTGTGAACCTCCTCAAGGATCAACTCACGAAGCCCATCAACATTAGGCACACATATACGACCCTGCATCCTCAAAACACCGTCATCTCCAACTGTAACCTTCTTGGGACCACCATGCCGAACGGTGTACCTAAGGACCATCAAGTGCGGGTCATCATCCTGCCAATCTCTGATATGCTCGAATAAGAAAGACCGAGAAACTGTACAAGCTAGAACATGGATGGGCGAAATGTCCAACATCACGATTTGATTAGCCAACGTCTGAATATCTGAAGCTAACGGTCTCTCACCAACTGGAATAAATGCAAGGCAACCCATACTTACTGCCTTCCTACTCAATGCATCGGCCACCACATTGGCTATTCCTGGATGATACAATATAGTGACATCATAATCTTTCAATAACTCTAGCCATCTCCTCTGTCTCAAATTAAGATCCTTTTTCTTGAACAAGTATTGGAAGCAATGATCCTTATAAACCTCACACGGCATGCCATAAAGATGGGTGTCTCCAAATCTTCAATGCATGAACAATGGCTACCAACTCTAAGTCATGAACAGGATAATTCTTCTGATGGACTTTCAACTGTCGAGACGTATATGCAATCACATTGCCATCTTACATTAATACTGCAACAAGTCCAATTCGAGATGCATGACAATACACTGTGTACGATCCTGAACCTGTTGGCAACACCAACACTGGCGCCGTAAATCAATCTTGAGCTTTTGAAAGTTCAACCTACACTCGTCCGACCATTTGAATCGAACACTCTTTTGGCTCAATATGACCTTAATAGTTGTTCATAGTCAGTTATATAATCATCAAATAACTTCACGTTAACAATAACCTCCTTTCAAACCTTCAAGATACTTATAATGAGATGCGATGCATGAAGACTTCATAGTTATTTACCCGAATTAATGTGTCTCATTTAACGCCACATGGGCGGGCACGTCTTTCATCGGTTGAAGCTTAATAACACGAATTTGGAAAATTATGCACAAATAATTTTTATACAAAAATTTTCAAATAAACCTAACAGGCATGACTCACTATTGGTACTATAGTAAAAAAAAGTTTTAATTTCACAAGGGAGAATTTAAACACAAGAATTTTCATCACAAGGATCTCGTCCTTATATAACTTCCACCACGGCTTGTAGCCTGATATAAACATACCAAATCATATTAAAACGTGAGGATATCACCCTCAATTCTGAATCATAAAAAAAATATGCACATCGTGCCACTCGAAACGTTCCCTTTTTCTTCTTTTAAATATTTTCCATTAAACATAATTATAACACGTAATGATCGGCATGGCTATCTCCATAGAATTTCTCAATACAAGTATTCACATAAGTAGATTCAAGGTTACGAAGCTCACCCATGAGTGGAGCATATTAGGAAGACTTTCTTAGATACTCATAACCGAATCAAGTTAATGAAATTGTCACTTTATAATAACTAGATATTGTACTTGTAATGACACCATCTGGTGTAACGACCTCAGCCATACCATAGAAAATATATCAACAGGATGGGTCTCCACCTCTAGGAGTCTGACCTCCATCTTCGACATTCCGACCCCTTCCCCTAGATGGACAAGTAAGTTGAGTTGTAACTGTAATGGGGCACGTAGCCTGGGTGCTCTAATGAAATATGACTCTCCCAAGTCTAGGAGAATTTCTACCACTAGCCGAAATAAAGTATCAACCTGCCTTGAGTTATACAAAATTTTACGATCATAATTGAGTCCTTTAATGAGTCTGTGGACTTGCTCTTTGGCTATATGAACCGAAGTAGGAGTATGACGGGCTAACTTATCGAACCTGATGGCATATTCTGACACCGTCATGGGGACTTGATGCAACCGTTCAAACCCTATACCCCACGCATTATGGAGAGTCCAAAAAACAAACTCTTTCAAAAGCATTTATGAGAACTGAGTCAGGTAGTTAATGTTGCAATGGTTGGTCGTCCTCTCCATAGGCTTGCCACAAACACCGGCGGCCAATTTATTCTTTTACTATATTGACTCAACACTGCTGAGCTACCCCATTTATTCATACACTCTTCGTTATTCTTTGGGGTAACTCTTATCCCTATTGATGCACAATGATCCCAAAAGTAGAGCTCTATACAGATACATCTTGGCACGAATCATATAGTCTAGAAGATCATCAACCATTGTACTCCCTATGGAGCACCCTAAAATCCACAACCGTGACTTCCACGCTGAGTAGACCTTCTGTATAATTAAAGTTGTTTATATAACTCCTTTGGTACTGAGGTATAGGATTATTAAGGAGGCAGACATACCGCAAGTGCCAGCTTTATCTCTTGCAAAATATTAGGCCTTATACATTCTAGGCCAAGACCGATATAACACATGATCCCGCAATATATTCCTTGACAGCGGACTTCCCCACTTGGCACCAAGTCACATGTCACAATGTCTGATAATCCACAATGTTAAACTTCACGGCCCATATAAATCAACCCCGTTGCTTTCAACTTATTCCCATGTTCTGCAATGTTTCGGTAGCTATAAATCCTTCTGGAACCTGACTGGTCCAACATGTACCGACTGGGCTAGAACCTCCGCTTCTAGATCTATTTGAGGCCCTACAATAGGTGCTGATGTTCGAGTTCTAGACTGAGCTCTGCCTCTGCCTCTTCCCCTAAACGTAGCTACCATTGGGACTTCATCTCTTGTCCAGTTGTAGATGCATTGCGTGATGTCGAGACTTACAAGTGAACAAGAATAGGCGAGTGTCACGACCCTAAATCCTAACCGGTCGTGATGGCACCTATCGTGGAACTATGCTAGCCGACTACCGCGTGTTCACATTTCCTTTTGAAAATCCCATTTAAGTTTCAAGCAATTCATAACAATATATAGAAAGCTCTTAATATAATAGGCAATTTTATATACAGTAGCTCCATCCCCAAAACCCGGAGCCAACATGTCATGAGCATCTAGTGAAATAAGACAAAATAAAGTATTATGATACAAAACTCCGAATCAAAGCTAAATACAACAGGAAGGGAAAGCAGAGATGCTGCGAATGTTGAACAGCTACCTCTATATCCCCACGGTCCGGCTCCGCTGCGATATATATATATATATATATATATATATAAGCTAACACTCGATATCTGCTCCTGAATCTGCACACAGAGGTGCAGGGAGTAATGTGAGTACGCCAACTCAGTAGTAATGGAAATAAATTAAGTCTAAGTAGCAAGGAATCATAAAAATCAATGTCATCAAGTCACAATTTACACAACGTTACTTTCCAATAGTATACATAGATATACGAAATCGTCATCCCTTAGAAATAAACTTCACAATAGTCCTTAAAACAATGCACATTTTTAAAAACTTTAAAACAACGATTTGGTATGAAAATGAATGTAGTAAAATCATAAGTAGCCCCTCGGGCAAAAACATGTTTCATAATCAGCCCCTCGGGCATGCCTCACAATCCCTTAGCACCTCACAAATCACTCAGCACCTCATAGCCACTCATGCCTCCCAATCACTCAATCACTCGCACTCGGTGCGCTCACTGGGGGTGTGTACAGACTCTGGAGGGTCTCCTTCAGCCCAAGCGCTAATATCACTCAGCACCTCACCATCACTCTTGGCCCTCGGCCACACTCGGTGGAACCACTCGAAAAGCCCATCGGGTGAAGTATTAGAACGGGGTACTCGACCCGAAAACATCATTTTAATGCTCATGTAGTGTAAATCGGGCTGAGTTTCAAATAAAACAGTATGCACAATGATGCTGAGTAAAATCATCAAAAGGCAGTGAGGAAAACAGCAGTAAAACGCCCTCAAAGGGGTCTAAACATATCGGCACGAGGCCCCAAACACGACTTACAACCCAAATATTTCACAAATCTTTAGAACATAATTTAACATAAGATTTTGAGTAAATATGCAACTCATTAATTTCCGCGGAGAGGACCTATTCCAATCCAAAAATCTATACGCGCCACATATTCGTAATCCGACATGTGCGCCATTCCAAATTCATTGAGAAAATAATGCAGTCCGAGGTTCCATACCCTCAGGACAAGATTTAAGACCATTACTTACCTCTACCGGGCTGCGACACTAGTCCGTTATGCCTTTTCCCCTCAAATTGGCTCCCGATTGCTCCGAATCTAGCCAAAACCAGTCCAACATCATTAATATATACTCATGGAACACAACCCAATCGAAAATTATCAATTTAATCAAAAATCCTGAAATTCGGCCAAAACTGAGCCCCGGGCCCACATCTCAGAATTCAATAATTTGTAAATCATTAGAAACCTCGTCCTCCCACGATTCTATACATACCAAGAACACCAAAATCGGACCATAATTGCCATTCCAAAACCTCAAAAGAAATCCCATTTCTTTCCTCCCATTTTTCCAACTTTTTCCTACCCCAGTCCTTAAATTTTCAAGCCTAATCTTAACAAAATAGCGTAGGAAAGGGATTAACAACCAAAGAGCTTACCTTTGCCGAAGAACTTTGAGATTCTCTCTCAAAACCACCTTCAATGGACTCCTCCCGCATGCAAATTGATGAAAACTAATAAATTTTGCAGAGGGGTCCTTTTTATATTGTTCTGTACAGTCATTTCCACACATGCGGACCCGCACCTGTGGTCCCAGGGTGTGCACCTGCGAGACTCACTTAACTGGCCAATTCTCGCGCCTGCGACCACTTTTCCGCTCCTGCGCCTTCACAGGTACGATGCATCTTTCGCACCAGCGACATCGTAGGTGCGACAAAACCCTCGCACCTGCGGACCATTCCTTACACCAGCAAAACTCGCACCTGCAACCTTTCTCTCCGTTCTTCCGCAACCGCACCTGTGACTCCCCTTCCGCAGGTGCGAAAACACCAGCAAACCAGCACAACAGATTTCCAAAAATCACTCCAACTTCACGTCAACCATTCGAAATCAATCCCGAGCCCCTCGGGGCGCCAAAAAAACATTCCATCACACCCCGCAACATTATTCCAACTTAGACGAGCCCTCAAAACACCAAAAACAACACGAAACACCAAATTTTCATCAAATTCAAGCCTAAGAACTTTGAAACTCCTAAAATTCGCCAACTACGCCGAAACCAACCAAAACACCTCCGATTAACCTGAAATCTTGCGGACATATCCAAAATGACATTACGAAACCGTTCCAACTTCCGGAATTGTATTTTGACCTCGATATCCTATTTTCCACTGCCGACCGGAAATTGCCAAAAACTAACTTTCGCCAATTCAAGCCTAATTCTACTCCGAACATCACAAAAATATTCCGAACACACTCCCAAGTCCCAAATCACCTAATGAAGCTATTCGAGCCGTAAAATCCGCATTCCGAAGTCGTTTACCAATAAGTCAATTCTCAGTTGACTTTCTCAACTATTAGGCTACTTTAAAAGGCTAAATGCCTAAACTCTCATCATAACTACTCCGGACCCAAACCAACTGATCCAACACATAAAAAAAACAAGATAGCAATACATAACAAATGCAGAAATAGGGGAAATGGGGTAAATCTCACGGAACGACCGGCCGGGTCGTTACATCCTCCCCCTCTTAAACAAAAGTTCATCCTCAAACGGGTCTAGAAACATACCTGGAGTCTCGAATAAGTGAGGATATTTGTCCCGCATCTCCAGCTCAGTCTCCCAGGTGGCATCCTCCACCGGCTGCCCTCTCCACTAAACCTTCACTGAAGCTATATCCTTAGACCTCAGCTTCCTGACCTGACGACCCAAAATAGCCACTGGCTCTACCTCATATGGCATATCACCCTCGAGCTAAACCATGCTGAAGTTCAAAACATGGGAAGGGTCACCAACATACTTCCGGAGCATCGAAACATGGAATACTGGATGAATACTCGATAAATTGGGAGGCACAGCAAGCCTATAGGTCACCTCCCCAACCCTCTGAAGTACCTCAAATGGTCCAATGAAACTGGGACTCAACTTTCCTCTCTTCCCGAACCATGAAAGACACATCTCGGACCTTCCGGTCCACATAACTCTTTTGCCTAGACTGCGCCGTGCGAAGCCGCTCCTGAATCAACTTTGCCTTACTCAAAGCATCCTGAACCAAGTCTGTGCCCAATAGCCTAGCCTTGCCCGACTCAAACCAACCAACCGGAGTACTACACCTCCTACCATACAAGGCCTCATACGGAGCCATCTGAATACTCGACTGATAGTTGTTATTATATGCAAACTCCGTTAGTGGCAGAAACTGATCCCATGAACCACCAAACTCAATCCAAGCACGCAACATGTCCTCCAAAATCTGAATTGTACGCTCCGACTGCCCGTCGGTCTGAGGACGAAACGCGGTGCTCAACTCTACCTGAGTACCCAACTCTCTCTGCACGGCTCTCCAAAACAGGGACGTGAACTGAGTGCCTCTGTCGGAAATGATAGAAACTAGAACCCCATGCAAACGGACAATCTCTCTGATATATATCTCAGCTAACCTCCCCGATGAATACGTAGTACCAACAGGAATGAAGTGTGCGGACTTGGTCAGCCGATCCACAATAACCCATATAGCATAAAACCTCCTCGAAGTTCGTGGGAGTCCAACTATGAAGTCCATGGCGATCCGCTCCCACTTCCACTCCAGAATATCAAACCTCTGAAGCAATCCACCCGGTCTCTGGTGCTCATACTTGACCTACTGACAGTTGAGACACCGAGCCACAAACTCCACAACATCCTTCTTCATTATCCTCCACCAATAATGTTGCCTCAAATCCTGATACATCTTTTCGGCACCCAGATGGATGGAATACCGCGAACTATGAGCCTCTGCTAGAATCAAATCTCGAAGTCCATCTACATTGGGCACGCAAATCCGGCCCTGCATCCTCATGAACCCATCATAACCAATAACCACATCTCTAGCATCACCGCGACGTTCCCTGTCCTGAAGAACAAGCAAATGTGGATCATCATGCTGGCGTGCTCTAATCTGATCGTAAAGAGAAGACCTGGAGGCTACAACACCCGCGGGGGTTCTGATAGATCCAATCTCACCAAATGACCTGCTAAGGCCTGAACATCAAGAGCTAATGGCTGCTCTGCTACTGGAAGGTAAGCTAAACTCCCCAAACTCTCTGCTCTGCGACTCAAGGCATCTGCCAGTACATTGGCCTTCCCCGAATGATATAAGATAATGAGGTCATAATCCTTGAGGAGATCTAACCATCTCATCTGACGCAAATTCAAGTCCTCTGCCTCAGCAGATAGTGCAAACTGCGATGATCAGTGAAAATCTCACACTGCACTCCATATAGATAATGCCGCCAAATCTTTGAGGCATGAACAATGGCAGCTAACTCAAGATCGTGCACTGGATAATTCTTCTCGTGCACCTTCCAGTGTCTGGACGCGTAGGCAATCACCCTACCATCCTGCATCAATACCGCTCCCAAGCCAACTCCGAAAGCATCACAATAAATTGTGTAAGAACTCGAACTAGCAGGCAAAATTAGTATTGGAGCTGTAGTCAATGCTGATTTGAGCTTCTGAAAGCTCTCCTCACAATCATTACACCATATGAATAGAGAACCCTTCTGGGTCAATCTGGTCAAAGGCGAAGCTATCGAAGAGAATCCCTCCACAAAGCGACGGTAATATCCCGCCAAACCAAGGAAACTCCTAATCTCTGTAGCTGAGGACGGTCTGGGCCAACCCTGCACTGCCTCTATCTTCTTGGGATNGCCTCAATCATCTTTGGATCAACCTAAATCCCCTCACTATACACCACATTCCCCAATAAAGCTACCGAACCAAGCCAAAACTCACACTTGGAGAATTTCGCATAAAGTTTCTCAGAATCCCGAATCCTCAACTGATGCCCAGATCTCAAATCAATCTTGGAAAACACTCTGGCTCCCTGAAGTTGGTCAAACAAATCATCAATGCGGGGCAAGGGATACCGGTTCTTCACGGTAACCCTGTTCAACTGCCGATAGTCAATACACATACGCATGGACCCATCCTTCTTCTTCACGAACAACACTGGTGCACCCCAAGTTGACACACTAGGCCGAATGAACCCCTTATCCAAGAGTTCCTAGAGTCGCTCCTTCAATTTCTTAAGCTCCGCTGGTGCCATACGATAAGGTGGGAGAGAAATAGGCTGAGTGCCTGACACCAAGTCAATACCAAAATCAATATCCCTATCAGTTGGCATGCCTGGCAGGTTTGCAGGAAACACATCCGGAAAGTCACGGACCATCGGAACTGAATCAATAGCAGGAATCTCACCACCGACATCCCTCACAAAGGCCAAATAAGATAAACACCCTTTCTCAACAATGCGCTGAGCCTTCAGGTAAGAAATCTCCCTACTAGGCATATACTCAGAAGAACCTCTCCACTCAACCCTCGGACCCCGGCATAGCTAAGGTCACGGTCTTAGCGTGATAATCAAGAATAACATGGCACGGAGATAACCAATCCATGCCCAATATAATGTCAAAATAGACCATGCTGAGTAGCAGTAGGTCCACTCGGGTCTCCCGACCCCCAATAGATATCATACATGACCGGTACACACGATCCACAATAACAGTATCGCCCACCAGAGTCGACACATGAACAGAGGTGACTAGAGAGTCACGGGGCACATCCAGAAAACTGGCAAAATATGAAGAAACATACGAATATGTAGAACCAGGGTCAAATAAAGCCAAGGCATCACGGCAACAGACTGAAACAATACCTGCGATCATGACATCTGAGGCCATAGCATCCGTCCAGGCTGGAAACGCATACATGCGAGCCTGACCTCCCCCTGATCAACCTCCCCCTCTAGGGCGGCCTCTGGCTGACTGACCACCACCCCTGGCTGCCTGGGCGGGTGGTGAGTGACTGGAGCTAAAGTCGAGGGCTGGCACCTCTGCTGAGAATATCCACAGGAATGGCGGGGACATTTCCTCCACCCGTGCCCGAACTCTCCACACTTAAAACAGCTCCCTGGAGCTGGAGACGGGGACTGATAGAAACCCCTGACACCCGTACGGCCACTGGAAGACTCCTGCATAGAAGAACCATGAACTGGAGGTGCTTGAGCTGCACTCTGAGCTGGGAGGGCACCAAATGAAGTGCGGCCTGACTGAGAACCACGGGGACCCTACCCCGATGACGCACCACTATATGCTGGGCGGCCTGACCGAGGAGGCCTGAATGAACGGCCCTTACCCTACTGAAACTGTCCCCTGAAGGGAGCACCACTGGAACTGCCTGAACCACGAGGCCTCATGGCCTCTCTCTCCTCCCGCTCTTGGCGGCGAACGGACTCGATATCTCGAGCTATGTCAACAACCTGCTCGAATGAAGCACCCGATACTCTCTCCCGAGTAATAAGCGACCGAAGATGATAAGAAAGACCATCCACAAACTTCCTCACCGTTTCCCTATCAGTAGGGACAATCTCAGAAGCATACCTAGCCAACTCGGAGAACCTCATCTCGTACTGAGTAACCGATAACTCTCCCTGGCGCAGCTGCTCAAACTGCCTGCGTTTCTCCTCTCTGTGGGACTGAGGAACATACTTCTCTAAAAAGATCGTGGAGAACTACCGCCAGGTAAGAGGTGCTGAACCAATCGGTCTACGCCTCTCGAACGACTCCCACCAGGTAAAGGCAGCACCCGCAAACTGAAATGTAGCAAATAAGACCCCATTGGTCTCCAAAATACCTTTGGTATGTAGTATCCTTTGGCACCTATCTAGAAATCCTTGGGCGTCTTCGCCTTCTGTACCGCTGAAAGTCGGAGGATGAAGTCTGTTGAATCTCTCCAACCTGCGCTGCTCGTCCTCAGGCATAGAAAGGACCACATGATCCTAGACCGGAGCAACTGGCTGAGTTGGGGCTGCTCCTGGTGCCTGAATACCCTGTGCGGCCTGCTTAGGTGCCCGGGCAGCTGGAGTCTAGTTGCCTCCTCCGGCCTGAGCTGTAGTGGCAGAAGAAGACATGGCGACTACCTGAGCCAAACTGGTGCATACTGTCAATATCTAAGATAGGGCCTCCTGAAGACCGGAATAACTATAGGCACTGATGGTGCCTGAGCCTGTCCCGCTGGGACACCATCGGCGGGAACCTGGTCATGATCGATAGGGGGATCCTGTGGTACTACTCCCGGCTGTTGCGTGGGCTGGCCCCCTACTTCTACCACGGCCTCGACCGCGGCCTCGACCTCTCGTTGGTCTAGTCGGTGACTGGTCACTCTGATCAGTATGGTGTGTCCTCGCCATCGGTGAGAGAATGAAACAATGTAAGTTCAGATTTCAAGAATCAACAGATCAGCACAAAAGAGTTCAAGAAAGATAGAAATGTTTCCTAAAAGTTCGGCAGCCTCTCGAAGATAAGTACAGACGTCTCCGTACCAATCCGCAAGACTCTACTGAACCTGCTCATGACCGTTGAGTCCTATGTAACCTAGGGCTCTGATACCAAACTGTCATGACCCCAAATCCTAAACCGGTCGTGATGGCGCCTATCGTGGAACTAGGCTAGCCAATAACCACATGTTCACAATTTCTTTCAACATCCCATTCCAAATCCAAGCATTTCATAAATATACAATGTTTACTAAATAAAGTAGGCCAATAAACAGTGTCGCCAACCCCAAAACCCGGAGCCAACAAGTCATGAGCATCTAGAAAAATAAGCCAAAATATACTGTCATAATACAAAACCTCCGAATGAAAGCTAGATACAACAAGAAGGGAAAAACAGAGATGCTGCGGACGCTGAACAGCTACCTCTTATCCTGCAAATCCGTCTCCTCGCGGAAAAAGATGGCTAATGCTCGATATATGCACCTGAATCTGCACATAGAGGTACAGGGAGTAATGTGAGTACGCCAACTCAGTAGTAATGAAAATAAATCAAGTCTAAGCGGAAAGGAAACACATAAAATCAATTCCATCAAACCACAATATACACAACCTTACTTTCCAATGGTATAACATAGATGTATGAAATTGTCATGCCTTAAAACCAACTTTAGAAAAATCCTTTGAAGAATGTATATTTTTCAACAACTTCAACCGAAAGGTTTAGTGATAAAATGAAATGAATCATATAGAGGCCCCTTGGGTAAAACATATTTCATAAGCTCGGAGTAAAAGTAGTAAAATCATAAGTAGCCCCACGGGCAAAACATGTATCATAATCAGCCCCTCGGGCATGCCTCACAGTCACTCATAATCAGCCCCTCGGGCATACCTCACCATCACTCGTAATCAGTCCCTCAGCACCTCACAGTCACTCATTCCTCCCAATCACTCGTCACTCGTCACTTGGCACTCGGCACTCTATAGGTACCTGCGCTCACTGGGGGTATGTACAGACTCTGGTGGGGCTCCTACAGCCCAAGCTCTATAAACAAGCCAAATCATGGCATCAATCACTCCCAGGCACTCGGCCTCTCTCATATCATAACATCCTCACAATATTGGCCCTCGACCTCACTCAGAGATGCTGCGGACGCTGAACAGCTACCTCTTATCCTGCAAATTCGGCTCCTCGCGGAAAAAGATGGCTAATGCTCGATATATGCACCTGAATCTGCACAAAGAGGTGCAGGGAGTAATGTGAGTACGCCAACTCAGTAGTAATGAAAATAAATCAAGTCTAAGCGGAAAGGAAACACATAAAATCAATTCCATCAAACCACAATATACACAGCCCTTCTTTCCAATGGTATAACATAGATGTATGAAATTGTCATGCCTTAAAACCAACTTCAGAAAAAT
>ML365411.1:0-44912 GCA_005239505.1 Nicotiana paniculata
TTTTCTCTATCAGAGGTCTGGTCATGCATCTATTGATTATGTAACAAGCAGTGTTTATTGCTTTATCCCAGAAGCTGTGAGGTAGTTTGCTAGATAGAAGCATGATTCTTGCCATGTCTTCAAGAGTTTTGTTTTTCCTTTCAACAACCCCATTTTGCTGTGGGGTTCTAGGAGCAGAAAAGTTATGATTAACACCATGTTCATCACAGAACTCAGCAAACTTAGTATTCTCAAATTCAGTACCATGGTCAGATCTTATTGATGCTAGTTGATGTCCTAATTGATTTTGAGTTTTCTTGACAAATGAGGTGAACATATCAAATGCTTCATCCTTAGATGCCAGGAATAAGGTCCAAGTGAACCTTGAATAATCATCAACTAGCACCATCACATATCTCTTACCACCTCTACTCAGAGTTGTCATAGGACCACATACGTCCTGGTGGTACTGACTATTTTCTTACTTTTGAAAGAGGGCCTTACTTGCTTCCCCCTGGCACATGCCTCACAAACTTTTTCCTCCTTGAACTTAATGTTAGGAAGTCCTACCACTAAGTCCTTAGAGACTAGTTTGTTAAGCTGTGTTAGACTCGCATGACCAAGTCGTTTGTGCCACAGGAGGGGATTACTGTCCAACACACTTAGGCAAGTGAGTTCAATTTCAGACAGCATGGACAAGTCTATAACATAGATGTTATTCATTCTTTTTCCCTGCAAAACAATCTTGTCAGTAAGCAGTTTAATCACAAAATATTTTGTGGAAGTAAAAGCAACCAAGATACCTCTGTCACACAGTTGTAATACACTGATCAGGCTATATTTCAAGCCATCTATTAGATACACATGTTCAATGGATCGTGTTTCATCCTTACCTACCTTACCAACCCCAATGATTTCACCTTTCTTTCTGTTTCCAAAAGAGACATTTCCTCCTTTGAGACTTTCAAGTGAAAGGAACTGTTCCATGTTCCCAGTCATATGCTTTGAGCAGCCACTATCAAAATACCAAATTTGACTGCCTCCTCTCACTTGAACCTACAAAAGAATCAGGGGTTAGTCTTAAGAACCCAAACTAGTTTGGGTCCTTTTCTATGAGAGAATGGATGAATCAAATTTTTCCTGGCCCAATTTGGTAGCCAGTTTTTCCTTTTTACAAACCTCTCATTTCTTCGACTGGATGCTCTTTTGTAGTACACTCATATTTGTAGTGCCCAGTCTTACCACAATGGGCGCAAATTTTATTCTCAGGGAGAGTGAGATACTTGCTTTTGGGATCCCAATTGGGAAATTGACTTCCAAATACAATCCCTCTCCTGTTTCTACTATGATTCTCTTGAAGACATATCAGGGCATCAGAGGATTTATTCCATTTTTAAGTTCGATCTAATTCATGTTTGACTTTGCCAAGTTCTTCATTAAGAGTTCTTATCTGTTTATCCTTAGCATACATCTTATCTTTTAGTTTTCCCACATTTTCTTCTAACATGTTATGAGAATAATCAACAACCATTTTACTGGATCCTAGCTTTAGCTTTAAGTTTTCAGATTTTAGTTCTAGAATCTCACTTTCACAAGTCAGTGTTTTTTGTTTTCAGATTCACTGACTCTGATTTCCAGGTTCATGCGCTTTGCTTTTAGCACTGCACATTCTTTAGATAGTTGATCCTTCTTTTTGGTTGTTTCCTCAGAATCATCTATGAAATCAAGTAGCAACTCAAAGAGTTTTTCCTTAGATAGGAACTTTACTTTGTTTTTAAGATGGGAGATACTTACCTCTGGTTCTTCATGTGATTCCTCATCAGATTCTCCAATTTTCATGAGCGCCTGATCTTTAGTCTCCCCATCTTCTGATTCCTCATCTGAACTTTCCCCCCAAGCAGCAACCATAGCCTTTGTTGTGGTTTTCCTGGGTTGGACCTGTTCCTTCTCTCATATCTCTCCTTTTTGTATTCTACTTCCCACTGGGGATAGTTTTTGATGAGATGGTCATTCTTACCACATTTATAGCATCCCTCGCTGGTTGGCCTTTCTGGAGCTTTTGCTTTGTTGTAGTTTCCTCCTCTAGAGATGCCCTTCTTCCTCATGAGAAAGTTTCTGAATTATTTGGTGATCATGGCCATCTCATCATCTTCCAGATATGCTCCCTCAGTGATTCTTAGTGCTAGAGTCCTCTCCTTATTTGGACCGTCCATCTTCATTGTCTGCCTTCTCAGTTCATAGGCAGTGAGGTTTCCAATCAGCTCATCCAATCTTAGGGTTGCCATATTTTTGGATTCCTGGATAGCAGTGATTTTTCTTTCCTAGGAAATAGGAAAGACCCTTGTTAGGACCTTCTCAACCCTATCCTCTTCAAGAATGACTCTTCCAAGAGACTTCAGTTCATTAGTCAAGGTTGTGAACCTTGTGTACATCTCTTGGATAGTCTCTCCTTCTTTCATAGTGAAGTTTTCATACTGAGAGTATAGTAGAGTACCTCTTGACCTTTTTACCTGAGGTGTTCCTTCATGGGATACTTGCAAGGTATCCCAGATCTCTTTGGCAGTGGTGCAACTTTGGATTCTGCTGTACTCGTCTGGACCTAGTCCACACACTAGCCACTTTTTGGCCTTTGTATTCTTCTCCCATTTCTTCAGATCCTCAGTAGTGCAATCAGCTCAAGTCTTTGGTACATCTATACCTTCAACAATCTTCATCATGGTAGCTAGAGGACCATCAGTGATTATTTCCCAGAGTTCATAGTCTTCTCCAATCAGGTGGTCCTTCATCCTGTTTTTCCACCAAGAGTAATACTGGCCATTGAAGAGTGGTGGCCTTGCAGTTGATTGACCTTCCCAATTTCTAGGTGGTGCACTTATATTTGTCTTCTCCAAGGTGTTAGCCTTTCAAGGATAACCTGCTCTGATACCAATTGGTGTTTTAGACGTCAATACCATACAATTATATAAGTTAATTGTGAGGTACCCAATTTTTGAGTGCTGTCTAACTGGAAGAACCTGGTTCTTCTTGATGTACTTACTTCTACTGTTGCGGAATATTAAAAGCAGTAAAGTAAAAACACAGAGATTTTTACGTGGAAAACACCTGGCTCAAAAGGTGAAAAAACCACGACCTACTCCTCAGTAGGATTTGCTCAAACTCTTCACTAAAACTCTGAGCCAAACAGACTTACAAAATAAACTCTTTTGTAATCCTAGGACTAACTCTAATCCCTTTGTAGTAACTAGCCCCTAGCTAATTTCTACAAGCTTCAAGTTAACTCTAACTTAAACAATGCGTACCTATTACAATTGCTTCTATGAAATTTGAAAAGATACATTATTAAAACGCCTACTACAATCAACTAGACTCAATAATTAATCAGATGGAACTGGTTCTTCTATTTGAACTGTAGCCTTTGAATCACACAATGATTCTGCTAGCAAAATAACTCTGGGAACTTTTATTTCGGATTTTGATTCACTTCAGCTTTTGTGCATTAAGAATTCCAGCAGAAATATATCGAGTATTTATAGAGTCAGTTGTTGAACTTGTCGTTCAATTCTAGTCCAACTCTACCTGGGTGAACAAATTCATATCAAACTCAACTTCCTTTCTTTTTTTACTTTCCTTGCTGAATTCGACTTCAATCTTCTCATCAGTTTGCAACCTTTTCGCATTAGGAGACAATCTCTTGGTTCATTGATATTTCATATTCACAAATATCTCCTATGAATATATGGTTCATGTGCTGGCTATTCAGTTTAAGATGTGTGCTCTGATGGACCTGGTTCAACTGGTTATCCATTTGTCAATCTTCAAAACTATGCAGTGACATGGGTCAACAAATTCCCCCTTTTTGATGATGACAATGGACCTGGTTCAACTGGTCAGCCATTTGTCAATCTTCAAAACTATGCAGTGACATGGGTCAACAGGAGGAAAGAGGGGGCGCGACACACGATTACAGATATTTGTAGATATTTTTGCATTAGAGATAAAATAATGTCAGTTTCAATGGATAATGCTTCTAGTAACACTAATACTATAGCCTTGCTTACCACTACACTAGATCCTGCATTTAGTAATATTTTTCATGTTAGATGTATTTGTCATATTTACCATTTA
Organism: Nicotiana paniculata; assembly: GCA_005239505.1. Taxonomy (NCBI): domain Eukaryota; kingdom Viridiplantae; phylum Streptophyta; class Magnoliopsida; order Solanales; family Solanaceae; genus Nicotiana; species Nicotiana paniculata. The sequence goes on from ML365411.1 coordinate 4,105, forward strand.
ATTGTCGGTGATGGTATGCGAATTTTAAATGTTGAAATTGAAAAGGTTAAAATGGCTCTTAACTGGATTTTTTATTCAAGATGAGGAATTGTCTACACTTCCGGAAGCAATAGCCTCAATTAAAATAAATACTCAAACTATTTATAGTGCTTATTAACTTGCCTTAGATCAAGCTAGACCAAATGTTCCAACTCCTACTTCTTCTAGTTCGCAATCATCTAAAGGAACTGCGGGAGTAAGAGCACTTAGTGCTTGGGCAGACTTCAGGGGTTCTCAAGGTTCCACCGCTAGTGATTGTTCACAACTAAATGAGCTTGAAGTTTATTTGTCGCAGGGACTTGAAGAAGTGAATCCCGACGGCTCCTTTAATATTTTGGAATGGTGGAAGGACAAAGAAAAGCACTTTCTAGTTCTTTCAAGGATGGCTCGAGATATTTTAACTATTCAAGCTTCAACAGTGGCATCAGAGAGCGCTTTCAGTCAAGCAAGACTTCAACTCAGTGATCATAGAGCGTCTATGAGGGAGAGCTTGGAAAAATCAGTACTCTTCAGAGATTGGATCCATTCGAAACGAAGAAATTTTGAACTTGCTGAATCACAACCAGAGGTAGACAAAGCTTACGAAGAAATTCTAGCTGAACTTGCGGAGGATGCTTCTTCGCCCAGAAGCGGTGATGAACAAGCTTCTTTTCCGCCCCCACCAACGGAAATTCCTCCGGACATTGAAGGGTTTATGAAATTTGTAAGAGATACAATGTAAACTAATATGTAACTTATATTTTGGCACATTTTGATTAGTTTTTTCCCTTTCAATGGTGGTATTAGCACCTTGTTGTGCTTANGAATTTGAATTACAAAATTTAAGTCACAATTATATAATATAATTTACAGGAAATTGCCTTATATATATATATTTTTTAAAAAATAGTTCGGGCCCACTTAGGCCCGGGGATCGGCCCACTTAGCCCGGGACCATATGGGTTTGGGCCCCTCCCGGGCCGGTTACAACATAAAGGCTCGTGAAGACCGGGATCGATTGTGCCTGGGACCGGACCACTTGGCTCATTTAGGCTCGGGCCCGACCCACTTTACAGCCTTAACCTAGAGCAGTTAAATCATAAAACTAGTTTGCATCAATAGAGATCGGGTAAGGGCTCGAAATTACCTTGAGGGGAAGGTGTTAGGCACCTCTCGAGGTCCACAATGGTGGGTCCCGACCGAACTTAATTAAGCGAATTAGTCTTAAAGAAAAATAAAGCAATTTAGACAACTATTATTTTAAAACAGGAATTAAAGGGGTCCTAAGTTTTTTAGCCGATAGGATCATTTACATGCAATACTTGGTAATTTTCCCCAAGTTGGGTGCTACACATCGTTTTAGCGCACGGGTCATCATCTCTTTTACTACCCAATTACTATCTTTCAGTTGTTACCTAAGCATTTTAGTAGCTTCTAACTCGTTCCTTATGCGTGCATTACCCGTCCCTTACCTATGGTCCTGGAGGTATTTAGGACCTCTATTTAGGGTGGTTCTAAACTGACCTATGTTTCTTAAAATGAGGAAAATCTAGGCGACAAACAAAATTCAGATAGGACTATCATATAAGGGGGCTCATATTAACCTCCACAAGTACACAACAAATGCACGCAATTAAATCCCACAATTTTATTGATTGAGGATCCTATAGGAAGGATATCTAAATGAGCATAAACAGAATGTAAGAAGGCAGTTTATTAAAACGAGCATTGGGACCTACTAGCATGCCTACTGATTTGATTAAGCTTTGAGTCTGGGCATTTTACAGGCAGCAAGATGTCACAATTGTTAGGCCCAGAATTCTTAATAACCCTACAAGTTTGCCTAAGTGATAACCGGAGCAGAATTATATAGGCATGGCATCTACAACTGTTAATTATAGACCTATAACACGGTTTCTAAGGAGTTACTGATTTTAACTCGTAAAAATATGTTTTATCTTTTTTTAGACCCTATAAGCATGCTTTCTAATTTTGCGGAATTAATTAGCTCCTATAGACATGATTTCTAAGTGTTGAAATTGTTTACAAGCATGATTTCTAAGTTTACAAACTGATTTACCATATAGGCATGATTGTTTAACCAAAGAATTGTATTCTTTGCCCAAAGCTATTTTAAGAAGAACACGAGTTTCTGATAACCAAAGAATAAGATTATAATTGTAGGCAAACTTGTAAACGGAAAGCAGTAAGATGCACAAAAAGTAAATATATTGCAATTGTAGTTCGAATATTTTTTTCTCCCCCTTTACAGGTTATATTTTTCTCCTTTATATAGGGAATTTCCTAATATAAAGTCTACCTTTTTTGGTGATTGAGCATTAATGACTAATAATGACTCTAATGTAACGTTACAATGAATCAACCGTAACTGTTGAGTGAATGTTGTGTAACGTATGGATCTCTAATTTGAAGATCTCTGAATCTGCCCTTTATTCTGTCCAAATACACTTTTGACCATGTCTCTTCATCTTCTCAATCAGGTTGAGACTTCCGTAGCTAATTAACCCATGGATGTGATTTGCCGCGCCTCTTTGCCTCATATCTCTTCTTAGAGTCCCGTCTAGCTGTCGTGTCTTCATTGCTCCACGTAGACTACTGAGTCATCAAGATTAATTACACGTGTGAAGCTCTTTTTTTACCAATACAGATAGTCCCCCCACTTATCATATATTTATCAATTAATATTTGGTAAGTGGATATTCATTTATAGCGGGAATATTTTGCCGCCGCTTTACTCGAATCATTGTATCTTTTCCTGTACGTAAGCGTCGCTTGTCACTTCTATTTAATGCTTATGCCACGTGGCATTCTTGGGTTGGTTCTGCAATTATTCAGCACTTTTTAGGGATTTCTTGCGGTTGCATCAGTCACAAAGTGACATATTCAATTATGGTTTTCACATCATTGCTTTTATTTTCCATTTTTTGACGGTTGTCTTCGAGTATAAATACCCCCTTTTCCTTTTCTTTCCGAAAAGCTTCTAACTTTCAAACTTTATTTGTAAAGAACTTTTTTCTTTCCCTTTGTAGATATGTCTTATTCAAACCAATCTAAGGGAGTCATAAACTTTGATGAGTTGATACCCTCTTCCGCTCCAGCTCAGAGTCGGAGGGGTGGTAGACTGAGGAGTTTAGGCCCTACTCCTTCGAGAGGCTTTTCTACTTCACAGATTGTTTCCCCTCCTTTTGCTAGGTATTTAGTCTCCCCAAGAGCTAGGGTTTCCAGATCTCTATTCAGGGGTAGAGAACATCACGAACCCCTATGCGAACCACGAGTTGATGAAATCATTCCTGCTGAGTTTACTTTCACTAGGGATAGTCAGGTTCTTGTAGACCAGTCGTTATCCTTTGATACTGTTGATAGGTATCCCACTCTTATTACCGAATGTTTGATTCCCCTTGTTTGTAGGGAATGTTCTTGGGAGTCTGATTTTCCCATTATTATTCCGAATAGTAATCAAAGAATAACGTCTTACAAGACGAGGCATTCTTTTGTTTACACTTACCCTTTTACTCTAGGGTTTAGACCTCCTATTGATCCATTCATCATCAAATTTTGTCATTTATTCAACATTTGCTTAGGACAAATTGGTCCTCTTGTGTGGCGGGTTGTCGCGTGTCTTAGATGTTTAGCTTCTTTAGCCTCGGTTCCTTTTTCCTTCAATCACCTCATTCATCTTTATTATCCTCCCTTATTTTGTCAAGGGGTTTTCACTCTGGCTGCTAGGAGCAAAAGAGTGTTGGTAACCCCTAATGACGATAAGGATAGAGGTTGGTACCTTCGGTACATTGCTGTACCCACTGCTGGTTTAGTGGGTGAGGAAAATCTTCCCGCCCCTGAGAAGTGGAATCGCGCACGTGAGTACATTTTAGCTCACATCTATTATATTTCTTCTCTTTTCTTTAAGTGTTTTATTAACACCATAGCTATTTTCTTCCTCTTTCAACAATCATGGATACTGTTGAGAATGTCTTCGGTATCCGTGATTGGGTAGAAAAGCTGTTGTCGGTTGCTCCATTGGAGGAAAGATCTTGGAAGTACTTCTCCGTGAAGTACGGTTGGAAAGTGAAGACTCATGGTAAGTGAAACTTTTGTTTTCTCTTCTTTTCCTTACTCGAGCTTCTTTTTCTTCGTTTGTTTAACCTTTTTCCTTTTGACAGGTTTTGTGCTCCGGGGATATCTGCTGCATCCATTCCGAAGATGTCTTTGTCTCAGGCCTAGGAGATTATTACTGGTTCTCTTCTTCCAAGAGGAAAGCTAGTGGGTCTAATACCTTAGAAGAAGAAGAAGAATATGAGGGCATTCCGGCGCACATGTCATGTAGAAGAAGCGTGGTCTCAGATGATGAGTCTACACTCGTGGAAGTGTCTTTCGTACCTGATGTCAGACCTTCTATCCCCGGGGATTATTCTTCTTCTTGTGCTCATGATTCTGTGGATCATCTATTCCACGAAGGTTTTGGCCCTGCTATTAATGAGGCGCCTCTGGCTGTTTTATCTCCCTCCTTTAGAGAAATCTCTTCATCCGTTTCGGCTATTTTCACTGCTCCTTTGGCCATTTCTGCTCCCGCTGCTTCCTTGCTCGTGGCTTTCTCAGCTCCTCAAGTTTCCGTGCTTGAGACTTCTTCAGCTCCACAAATTTCATTGCCCGTGGCTCCTTTATCTCATCCTGCTTCCGTGCCTCCTGTTAGAGAAGTAAGGTCTTCCAGTAGGGAGATGAGGCAAGTGCTAATTGAGGTTCCGACTGATGGGAGCCTTTTTAAGAAATCCGGCCAACTCGAAGTGTGGCTGAAGCCTTTGATTGGACCAACAGAGAGGACCAAGCTAGATAGTCACAGTTCTCTTGCCTGGGCTAATGAGGTTGTGCATTCCTCCTTGAAGGTAACACTCATTCTTTTGTATATCATTCTTATGCATGTAATTACCGTATCTAATTGATTTTGTTTTTGTAGATCAATCTCATGGGCACAGAACTCATGAAGAGGATTTATAACATGGATCAAGATCTAAAGGAGTGGCATGCTGAAGCAGGGAATTGAAAGGGGCAATATGAAAGACGGAGGCTCGACATGGAAGCCTTAGAAGAAGAAAAGAATACCTTGGGGCGGAAGATGAGAGTTGTGGCTGCGGAGTTGGCAGTAGAGAAGTCTTCTTCTAACCAAGCGGACAAAGACAAGAGCATTCTTGAGTCTTCGTTTGTTGAGCAATTATCCCGTGCCTTGGAAGAAGTTAGGATCTTGAAATCCTTACTAGAGAAGAAGGAGGAATACTCAGGCGAGCTTGTGCAGTCACTTACCCGGACTCAGGAGGATCTTCGCATTGCTTTAGACAAAACCCAATCTTTGGAGGAGTCAATTGTTCCTTTGAGGTCTACCCATGAAGCTGCTGAAGTTGATAAGGATAGGTTAAGAGCTGAGCTTAAGATATGGGAGAGAGATTATGTAAGTATCGAAGAGGCGGCAACTGTCGATGTTAGTTGGGCGTACATGTATTCTCGCCTCGATACATTGACGGACATGAGTCGGGGAGATTTCGACCTTAATACAAAAATTGTTAAGATCAAGGAATCCATGGAAAAGGCTCAACAAGGTTCGGATCTTTCCCCACCTGAAGGTAAGACTCCTGTTGTCCAAGCCTCTTCGTCCCAAGCTGCTCTTACTCCTTCTACTGATGAAGAAGTCAATCCCCCTCCTCAAGAAGATTAAGATGTTGATTCACCCCCCTCCCCCCCCCACCTTTTTTTTATCTTTGTCTCAATTGGTGGTTACCCCCAGTCCCATCGGGGGTAAATTTGGATCTCTCTAAAGTCCCAAAATGACAACTTAGGGGCACCTCAATGTATATAAAAAATCTATGCGACTAAGTATAAGTTAATATTTAGTTTTCACTTAGCCGTTTTAATATACTAATGCAAGTATGACTTTTTGTTTTCTGTTGAGTTTCTGTTCTACTCTTTATGTCTTTTGCATGCTTTATTTTTCGAGGTTTTAGTTTTACCTCTGAGTTTTGCATATAGAATGCTTTAGTTTACTCGCACCTTTTCGTAATAGGCACAACGTCATATAAAACGTGTGCCTTTTTGTAGTAGGCATAATTTGTGAAAGAGGGCCCTTTCTGACCGACACTTAATGAAAAAGACGTCTCAACTTCATAAAGGTGTAATAATGCAATAGAGTGATAGGAATTTTTCACGTGTTTAAGAATGTTTCTGAGGAAAGTTTTTCGTGTTTGGACTTTCACAACATTTTACATGTGTTTGATTATCATCTAAAACTCATGTTGCAACTGTTTTCTTTTAACAGATTTGATATACACTTGTATTTCGTAACTGTTTTCTGTATGTAACAGTTTTTTCGAGTTAATACAAGAGGGCAACTGTTTTTCGTTCGTAACAATTTTTATTCAAATTGGGGTTTTCACCTGTAACTATTTTTGTTGACAGCAGTGTTCAATAACCACAAGGGAAATGCTCTTACATCCGTAACTGTTTTACAGTTTTTTGAACAAGTACAAGGATTTTGATCTTTCATCTGTAACTGTTTTATTTGATAACAGTTTTCTATATGAGTACAAAGATTTCGTAACTGTTTTTAGTTACAACAGTTTTGAATGAGTACAATGATGATGATCTTTTATCCATAACTGTTTTGAATAAGTACAAAGATGTGCATTTCTTCCTCGTAGCTAACATTTTTACTTTTAACCTGAACATGATCGAAGGTTTTTTGGATTAGGCTTTGTGTTCGAGTCTTTGGCTCTTTCAATTTTGCTCGTATCACTTGGCTTGCTAGATAGATGGATCTTCAGGCTCGAGCTTTGACTTTTTGAGTCTTTTTTGCTTCGTTTTTGCCTTCCATACTGCATAGTCCCCCAAGTGTTTGAGCTTTGAAGAATGAAATATCAAGCACTTGATTATTCCTTCCTTGTGGTCCTTTTCCTGAAAAGGAAAAACATACGAGACACAAAGGTATATAATTTTTAGATGATGACTGCTTAACCTTTTAAAACGTCCATCAGAAAGTGTAACCCTAGACCGGGAATTTAGTTATTTCCTCGTGTCTTTGCAGGTCTAATATCATCATCTGGTGATGGGTTAGCTTTATGCCTATCATCTAAAAGGGTTAGTAAAATTTCAAATGTTCAAAATAAAATCGAACGTGTGATACCTGACCGGGGGTACTTCTTTTCCTTAAAAGTAGTACTTCTTCAAGTGAATGGCTATCCAACTTGTTGGTAGGATTCTGTTGTCCATAGCTTCCAACTCGTAGGCGCCCTTCCCAGCTATGCCTCAGATTTTGTAGGATCCTTCCCAGTTTGGATTTAGCTTTCCTGCACCTGCTTCTTTTGTTGATTCAAAGACTTTTTTGAGGACGAAATCCCCAATCTTGAAGTACCTGAGATGAGCTTTACGGTTGTAATAACGCTCTATGATTTGTTTTTGAGTTGCCATCCGTATCGGTGTTGCTTCCCTCCATGGTTCGAGCAGGTCCAGATTGGTCCTCAATTCGTCATCATTTCCTTCTCCGCGGCTGTTGTAAGCCTTAAGCTTGGTTCGCCAATCTCTACAGGTATTAAGGCTTCTGAGCCATAGACAAGCGCGAACAGAGTTTCTCCCGTGGCTGTTTTTGAAGTTGTCCTGTATGCCCATAGTACTGCTGGTAACTCATCAGGCCAGTTTCCTTTGGCTCTATCTAGCCGCTTCTTCAGATTGTTGATGATGAATTTATTTGTTGACTCAACTTGACCGTTAGCCACAGGATAGTATGGTGTTGAAGTGATCCGTTTAATTTGCCAGCTTTCGAAGAATGCTATGATTTGGGAGCCTATGAATTGTGGGCCATTATCACACACGATCTCCTTCGGTATCCCAAACCGGCATATTACGTTTCTCCATAAGAAACTTTTAACTTCCTTTTCTCGCACCTGTTTGAACGCTTCTGTCTCTACCCATTTTGTAAAATAGTTGGTTAGCACGAGCAAAATCGTACATGTCCTTTAGCTGTGGGAAGAGGTCCCACTATGTCCATCCCCTATTTCATGAATGGCCATGGGGATATTATGCGATGTAATAATTCCGCTGGTCGATGCATGTTATTGGCATACCTTTGGCACCTGTCGCATTTGGATACGAAGTCCTCAGCCTCTTCTTCCATCTTAGGCCAATAATATCTAGCTCTGATTAGGGTTTTCACTAAGGATCTCGCCCCTTAGTAATTTCCACAGTGTCCTTCGTGGACTTCTTTCATCACAAACTCCGTTTGATTAGGTCCGAGGCATTTTGCTAGGGACCCTCCGAACATTTTGTGATATAACGAGTTGCGAATGAGGCAGTACCGTGCAGCTTTGCGGCGAAGTGCTTGAGCTATTTTCTTGTCTTCAGGTACGGTGCCATTCTGTAAAAAATTTAGGATTTCGTTTCTCCAATCCCAGGTTAAATTGTTGAAAGTTACCTCATTTCTGTCCTGGTCGATCGCTGAATGGAATAGATGAACGACGATTGCATTGTCCTTGTTTGTTACTTCCGTGACTGCTGCGAGGTTAGTTAATGCATCTGCTTCAACATTTTCCTCTCTAGGTATTTGTACTACCTTCCATGTTTTGAATTGTCTCACGAGCTCTCGTTCCTTTTCCAAATATTGTAGCTTCCGAGTCTCTCGAGTGATGTAAGTCCCCTGCATCTGATTTACTACTAATTGGGAATCGATTTTGATCACGATTTGCTCGATTGAAAGCTCTCGTGCAAGTTCTAATCCTGCAATAACATCTTCGTACTCTGCCTCATTGTTAGTTATAGGATAACATTTGATAGCCTGCCATGTCTTTTCACCCGTGGGTGATATTAAGACTATGCCTAAGCCGACACCTTTTACATTGGAAGAACGATCGGTAAATAGAGTCCATAGACCCGGATTAACACCGTTAAAGAGTTGTAACTCTTTCCCCACTTCAGGGACAATGTTATTACAAAAATCAACGACAAAATCAACTAAGATTTGAGACTTGATTTCAGTCCTAGGCCGATATATTATTTCATGCTCACTTAATTCTATGGCCCACTTGGCTAATCTTCCTGATAGTTCTTGTTTATGCAGTATGTTTTATTAATGGGTACGAGGTCACAACTGTGATTGGATGACATTGAAAGTATGTCCTTAATTTTCTAGATGCCATGATTAGAGCTAATGCTAACTTTTCTAGATGTGGATATCTAGTTTCAGCATCCAGTAATGTCTTGCTTACATAATAAATAGGATATTGTTTACCTTTATTCTCCCTTACCAATACTACACTTACAGAAATTTCTGAGATAGCAAGGTAGACGTATAGCCACTCCCCCTCCTTCAGCTTTGACAGCAACAGAGGTTTTGATAGGTAAGCCTTTAGGTCTTTGAGAGTCTGTTGACATTGTTCAGTCCATTCGAACCGGTTTTTGCCTTTTGAGAACTGCAAAGAATTTGAAACTTTTCTCGGAAGATTTGGAAATAAATCTTCCTAAGGCTGCAATTCTTCCCATTAGTCTTTGAACTTCTTTTTTATTTATAAGTATATCAGGTATTTCTTCTATAGCCTTAATTTGATCAGGATTTACCTCTATTCCCCTGTTTGATACAAGGAAACCCAAGAATTTACCTGATTCCACGCCAAAAGCGCATTTTTTTGGATTAAGCTTCATATTATACCTGCATAAAATGTTAAAGGTAATAGAGAGGTGCTGGAAATGGTTTTCCGCCCGTGTTGATTTTACCAGCATGTCATCAATGTAAGCTTCCATTGTTTTTCCTAGATGTTCCTGGAACATCTTGTTCACTAGCCTTTGATATGTGGCTCCATCATTTTTAAGCCAAAAGGCATGACTTTTTAACAATAAGTCCCCCTGCTTGTAATAAAGGAGGTTTTTTCCTCGTCTGAGGGATCCATTTTAATCTGGTTATAACCAGAATACGCATCTAGAAAGCTTAACAATTCATGACCATCGGTGTGATCAATCATTTGATCTATATGTGGTATGGGAATGAATTTTTGGGGCATGATTTATTTAAGTCAGTATAATCTACTCATACTCTCCATTTTCCATTCTTTTTAGGTATTACCACAGTGTTAGCTAGCCAGTTAGGGTACGTTACCTCTCGTATTGAACCAATCTTTAAGAGTTTCCGTACCTCTTCGTCAATCACTTGGTTCTTGTATGGTCCTTGCTTTATTTTCTTCTGTTTAATAGGTACGAAGGATGGATTATCATTTAGTTTCTGAGTCATTACCTCTAGTGGGATACCTTTAATATCTAAATGGGACCATGCAAAGCAATCTGCGTTAGCCTTTAAATAATCAATTAACTTACCTCTTCGACCGGGAATCAGCCTCTTGCCTATGTACACTTTCTTTTGAGGCTTTCGTTAAGACAATGGAACAACTTCGAGCTCTTCCGTAGTTGTTTGATGTGCTCGTTTTCCTCCGGTTCATGAATGACTTCCAGTCTGGAATCTACATCCGTGTGGTACAATGCCTCTTCCGTGGTGACTTGATTCACTTTCTCGTAAGTATTTTCGTTCGTACCTGTTTCAGCAGTAATACCTTCTGTCCCTATTTGGGTAGTATTTTCTTCCATGCCTGTTTGGGCGGTGTCACCTGCTTGGGAGACTTCCTTATCCCTTGATTCTTTCACCTCCAATTTTTGTTGTAGCGTACCATGTAATTTATATTTCTCGCGGTTTGATGATCACCTTTAATTTGCTGAATCCCCCATTCAGAGGAGAATTTAATTATCTGATGCAAGGTGGAGGGTATTGCTTTCATGTCGTGGATCCATGGCCTTCCAACGATTACGTCATAAGCCATGTCAGTATCGATGACTAGGAACCTGGTACTTTTGATCACTCGCTCAACATAAGTGGTAAGTTTAATTTCTCCTTTTTTTATAACTGCAGAGTTATCAAACCCTGATATGGCTCGTGCCCTTGGGATACTTGATTCCCCAATAGCATTTCTTCCACGACTCTTAGAAAAATGATATTGACTGAACTACCTGGATCAATCAACACTCTTTTTATGTTAGTGTCATGAATAAGTAAAGATATTACCAGAGCATCGTTGTGAGGAAGCATTAATCCGCCGATATCTGCATCATCGAATATTATATCGTCTGCTTCCAGATTTTCACGAACCCGTTTTCCGTGTGTAATTGTGAACTTCGTGGTCGTTTTGCAGACCACTCCGTTTACTTCTTCACCTCCGTGTATCACGTGACGGTTAATTATGGAGATGGAGGTTTTGGGGGCTCCTGCCTGTTCTTCATGTATGCATGTTTACCTTTTTCACTGAACAATTATGTCAAATAGCCCTGTTTCAATAATTGTTCTACCTCACCTTGAAAAATATGCAATTTGCAGTTCTGGGTACATGATCATTATGGAATTCACACCAGAGATCTAGGTTCCTCTTATTCGGATTCGATCTCATCTCTTTGGGCCATCGAACCTTATCACCCAAATTTCTTAACACTGAAATTAGTTCGGAGGTACTTACATTAAAGGTATGATCCCCAATTCGCGCACTACCTTTAGGCCATTGATCTTGATCCCTTTTGGATATAGATAAGGACGAGCCCGCATCTCTGCTTTGTGGTCCGTAATCTGACCTGGTGTTTTCGAACCTGGGACGAGTTTCACGTCCCGATGGTCCCAAGTAAGGATCGTACCTTTTTTTACCTGATCTCCTGTCTGATTCTGAATGTCTGGATCTGGTATAATCTTCCTCTTTCGGACGAGCAATGGTATCTTCTTCTATTCGAAGTTTAGTACTATACCTGTTATAAACATCATTCCATGTTGTAGCTGGGAATTATCTCAAGCTTTCCTTGAGTCTTCTCGTGGCTTCTGAGCTTTTATCATTTAGATTACTTGCGAATGCCATGGCTGCCCAATTATCAGGCACCCTTGGTAGTTTCATTCTTTCTCGTTGAAACCTGTCTACAAATTCACGAAGTAGTTCCGTGTCTCCTTGTTTTATTTTAAAGATGTCCTCCATCCTTTTCTCGACTTTTTGCGCACCGGAATGTGCCTTTATGAAAGAATCTGCAAGCTCAGCAAAATAATCAATAGAGTTTTCAGGGAGAAGAGAATACCAGGTTAACGCCTCTTTGATAAGTGTTTCTCGAATTTTTTTAACTAGGACCGACTCAATTTCTTGTTTTGTTAAGTCGTTGCCCTTCACTCCGGTGGAAAAGCAATTACATGGTCGCGTGGCTCGGTATTCCCATCATATTTAGGTACGTTATGCATTTTAAACTTCTTTGGAATGGGTACGGGTGCTGCGCTTGGTTTCCAAGGTTGTTGAGAATATCTATTAACGTCAATGCCTTTGATAACAGGTGGTACTCCAGGAATTTGTTCGATTCGATCGTTTTGTTCCTTCACCTGTTTTTGAAAAGTTAGTAATAAAGTCTGTAATTCAGAGTTATTAGACATACCTGGTCTCGCTTCGAGAGATTCATTAGGAGTATCTCCCCTTCCCGAGTTTTCCAACCCAGATTGAGAATTTTCCACGGTGATGGTATTATTTAGGGTGGTGTCGGCGGTGCAGGTAACACTGCCGGTAATCCCCTCATAAATTCTTGCAAAGCTTGGCTCACATACTCTTCAATCATTTGCTTTACCCGATCTTGTTCCACCATTTGATCATTATTTTCATTGTTGTTATTGGATCTTTCTGGGGATTTTTCCCTTGAAACACGTGGGGTTCCTGAAGGCGATGGAACTGGGCTTGTATTCCTTTTCTGGTTGTTGTCGTTGGAGTTCGACATAGTTCAGAGGATATCGTTTTAAAAGCAAACAAAGATTATCAGATTCCCGGCAACGGAACCAATTTGTTTAACCAAAGAATTGGATTCTTTGCCCAAAGCTATTTTAAGAAGAACACAGGTTTCTGATAACCAAAGAATAAGATTATAATTGTAGGCAAACTTGTAAATGGAAAGCAATAAGATGCACAAAAAGTAAGTATATTTCAATAGTAGTTTGAATGTTTTTTCTCCCCCTTTACAGGTTATATTTTTCTCCTTTATATAGGGAATTTCCTAACATAACATCTACCTTTTTTGGTGATTGAGCATTAATGACTAATAATGACTCTAATGTAACGTTACAATGAATCAACCGTAACTGTTGAGTGAATGTTGTGTAACGTATGGATCTCTAATTTGAAGATCTCTGAATCTGCCCTTTATTCTGTCCAAATACACTTTTGACCATGTCTCTTCATCTTCTCAATCAGGTTGAGACTTCCGTAGCTAATTAACCCATGGGTGTGATTTGTCGTGCCTCTTTGCCTCGTACCTCTTCTTAGAGTCCCGTCCAGCTGTCGTGTCTTCGTTGCTCCACGTAGACAACTAAGTCATCAAGATTTATTACACGTGTGAAGCTCTTTTTTTTTACCAATACAATGATATCTATTAGTTTAAATCCTATAGACATGATTTCTAGGTTTTGAAACTGATTCCTTTTATTCCTATAGACATGGTATCTAAATTGGAGAAAACTAGTTTTGATATCTCCTATAGGCATGATATCTATTAATCACATATGGATAGAAATTTAAACAAGTTTCCAGGAAATTTTATTAATTTACACAAATAAGATCCTATACGCATGATCACTAATGCAGGTTGAGATTGAAAATATGCAGAGATTCTATGAACATGTATTTCTAATGCAGAATTAATATAAGACCTATAGGCAGGGTCTCTAGTATGCCAAAAAATTGAAAATTCAGAGTCACACATAGGCATAAAAACCCTATAGGCAAGATCTCTAAACGAGTAGTAACATTCACATAATCAATACAATAAACCTATAAGCATGATTTCTACCCGAGTTATTAAACAAAGATATAGAAACCCCCCAACTTTTACTAATAAAGCCTAGATCTGTTTATTACATAGATTATTACATCATTACAACCCATACTGAATAAATTACATAGCAACATTCATTAGACTATAGGGAGCCTTGGCAGGCCCAATATAAACCTGGGAACCAGGCCTTCAAGCAAAGAAGATTTGAAGCATAATGGTGGTTCATACATGATACACAAAATTGGGATTCTGGTGTGTAAAAGTTCCCAAGGGCCTCAGGGACCCCGGGCAATGCTCACACCAGAACCTTACTCAGAACAACAGTTTGTAAAAGATTGGAAGACCAACCCCAATGTGTCAGAGTTTGGAGGACTATCAAGGACCCTAGGCAGTGCTCACACTTTGGGTGGTAGGAACCTAAATAACTAAGAGTAGAAGTTTGAAAACAATACATAAAGGGTAAGGGGACAGTTTTGAAAAAAATAGTTTAATTTCAGGAGTATATAGATTCAAACTACAGGACTGCAAACAAAACTCCACCTAGAACAAACAAATGCCATATTCAACTCATGGATCAAGCAGGTTAGTATTTGTTCAGACTAAATATTCATACCAGTATTTAAAGTAATCAGAAAAGAGGAGGGACACTTGAATTATAGATAGAATTGGCCACACATTAACTACATGCTTACAATATTTAGTCATGGTTAGAACACGGAACATACAACTGAATCAAACAAGGTTTCACATTATTGTGAATAACTCAGTTTAGCAATTATCATTAATTGGAATCATATAAGCATATACGCATGATGAGATTTGAAATGACTATCCAAATAAGCACATAGAACAAAGTAGGTTAACAGGAATTAAAGCACGCCAGTTAAATAAATAGGAACCATATGGCAAACATAAGCATATCGAGGTTTGAAATAAACTAATCACATAAGCACATGGAATAGATCAAGATAACAAAAACTAAAGCATACCAGTTGAGAAAAAAATAGACAGCAATCATATATCAAACAGAAGCATGTTGAGGTTTGAAATAAGCTAACCACATAAACATATAGAACAAAACAAGATAACAGGAGTTAAGGCATACCAGTTAAGAAGAAAGTAAACAGGAATGTGATGGCAATTGGAATCCAGAGAGTCTAGCCTTGGCTTTCAGCCCGCTAAACAGTGCAACAAATCTGAGTGATAGAAAGAACTCAAGTTTATGAGAGAACAGACAGCTTCGAGAGACTTTTTTGAATTGTAAGAGTTGCTCAATAAAGAAGTTGTAAAGCGTGTGTGTGAGTGTAAGAGTCTCAATGTTAGTCTCTTAGTTAGTAGGTAAGTGTTTTTGAAATCAGAACACTGAAAGGCTTTTATAGCATACAATAGAGTAAAACCAAATAAGGTATGAAATTTATTACACACAAATAATTTATGAAAGATCAATTAATCAATCAATTAGGGTTAACAAAAATCAATTAATAGGACATAATCACGTAAGTATTACTTAAATTAAGGAGAATCATACACGGAATAAATCAACAGACAAGATTAAGGTTAAATAAGGTAAGCAGTAAGTCCAGAGGTCAATTATAAATTGGCCCTAATAATCAAAGCACAGAAAGCATGCCACTAAGGGAAATAAGGAAAGTAGCACAAATTATTAATCACACATAAGGAAATAATAAGTAAAAATCCAATAAGGAAATATCGGTATTAAAGGAAAATACAATTTCAAACCGTAATTAGGCAAGTAAATCAATTAATCACTTTAATTGACAGAGCTGAGGTAAACGTGCAAGAACAGTAAAATTAATGGCTAAATTAATTGAAACCCTAAGGCATAAATATATGGAAATGAAACTCAAGAAAAATCAATCGAAAAGTAAAGAAGAAAACCAGAGTTAAACATTTAAATGTTTTAAATATTTTTTACAGAAATCCCTTAAAAATCAAAACCCTAGCTTTTAGGGTAAAATAAAAATCGGTTAACAGTAAGAGCAAACCAGAAAATTTTTAAGGAAAAATACCAAACAAACACAAAATCACTTCACATCTATAGAGATCTAAACAAATTCAAATAGAAAATATCTAGGTTTATGAAGATAAACAGAAGTGAATCAAATCTGGTTTGAACTAAAGATTTGAAACCATAAAAACACGAAAATAATATTACTCACAGACATAAGAGTGAATATAGACGGATTAATCAAGAAAATTAGAGATTTTGAACCAAATCTGGTTCGAATCCCTTGAGAATCCATCAAGTAGCATGAGAATCACAACACCAGTAGAGGGATGAGGCCGAATAAGGCCTGAAATCGAAGGAGAATCCCATGAATCAAAGGAATATCAGTGACCGCGGGCTAGGGTTAGAAGGGGATGAGAGACAAGAGAGGGATGAAAGGGATCGAAGGGCGGCGAGTTTTGGAAAATGGGGGTAGGGTTTAGGTTGGGGTGTAATTAAAAATGGAAGGTGAATCCTGGACCGTTGATCTTCTGAGATCAACAACCAGGATTCAATCTGGTTGGGGCGGGTTATGATATGAGTTATTGGGTTATAATAATTGGGTTTGGGTACTGGGTACTTGGTTGGTTTAATTGGGCTTATAGTTGTTGGGCTGGGGTCCGAAAATTCAATTGAAAAAGGATATATTTTAAATACCCATTTAATTTAATAAAATAATTTATAAAAATGGTTAATAAATGATGAAAAATGCTATTTGTATATGAAAATAATTTAAAATAATTATTTAATATTATAAAAATATCAAAATTCATTTTCGTGTAAAATAAAGTAATTATGCACACATGTGCTATTATTGCAAAGTTATTACAATTATAACATAAATATGTAAATGTAATTATGTATCAAATAATTAAAACTTAATATAAATATAAAATGATAAAATTAAGCAATAAAATCATTATAAAATCATTTGTGATGCAATTAGTAATTATTTAGATAATAAAATGATGGAATAAATTAATTAAAAATCTTTTAAAATTATAGAAAATTATGGAAAAATACTAATTGATGCTCATGCATTATTTTGAAAATATATATGCATTTTAAAATTTTATATGGGAAAAATTGGGTATCAACAGCTTCCCCTCTTTACCCGGGAAGAATGAAAGAGTTGTCGGGTAAAGATATGATGGCCAATATTGACCGAATAGAGTGATCTGAGAGATATAGGCCACACTCTGGCTCCCGAGCTGCCTATATATCCGTGGTTTTACAGGAATCGGGTCGCATGTAGTTCTGGATCCACCAGTGAAATAAATCGATGGAGTTATCACAAGGACGAACACAAGGTTTTGAATAGGTGAAACAGTTATGGCGAGCGGTCAGGTTTGAAGTAATTTGGAGGAACTGGAGCAGGATTGCTCCTGTTGGGATAACAGTTACTCAATAGGTCACCTGCAAGACAAAAAATGTATTGCAAGCATATACGTATAAATTCACGTCAGTTTAGACATGATGCAAATTCCCTTCAGACCATGATAATTGTCTGTGGACGGTTGAGGATGATGTCCTTAAACCATGACGTCTCGGGCCATGGGTAGTGCGGTAAGGAACTTGCAGGCCATGAAATTATGTTCTCGGGCCATGAAAATGGTGCCTCCGAACCATGACACCTTTGAATAATGATGTGCAAGTTTGAGAGATCCTCAGACCATGGCATGATGTCTTTCGGCTATGAGGATGGTGCCTTCGGACAAGTTGGCTATATTTCAACCCATGATGTTTAAAGACATGATGCTAGGAGCAACAAGACAGGGCTTAGTATTGTATGACGTTGTGGGCGGAGCTTAGCCTGAGAGAAAAGAACAATACAAGAGAGACAGTGCTTAGTCTCGTACAAGATTCGGGACAGTGCTTAGTCCCATGTAAAGTGAAGGCAATGCTTAGCCTTATGCAAATAGGGAGGCAGGGCTTAGCCTCATGCAAGATTGAGACAGAGTTTAGTCTCATGCAAAATTCGGGACAGTGCTTAATCCATGCAAAGAGAAGGCAATGCTTAGCCTTATGCCAATAGGGAGGCAGGACTTAGCCTCATGCAAGATTGAGACGGATCTTAGTCTCATGCAAAATTCGGGACAGTGCTTAGTCCTATATAAAGAGAAGGCAATGCTTAGCCTTATGCAAAGATCGGGACAATGCTTAGTCCCATGCAAAGAGAAGGAAATTCTTAGACTTATGCAAATAGGGAGGCAGGGCTTAGCCTCATGCAAGATTGAGACAGAGCTTAGTCTCATGCAAAATTTGGGACAGTGCTTAGTCCCATGTAAAAAGAAGGCAATACTTAGCCTTATGCAAAAATCGCGACAGTGCTTAGTCCTATGCAAAGAGAAGGCAATGCGTAGCCTTATGCAAATAGGGAGGCAGGGCTTAGCCTCATGCAATATTGAGACAGAGCTTAGTCTCATGGAAAATTTGGGACATTGCTTAGTCCCATGCAAAGAGAAGGCAATGCTTAGCCTTATGCAAAGATTGGCACATTGCTTAGTACTATGCAAAGAGAAGGCAATGCTTAGCCTTATGCAAATAGGAAGGAAGGTCTTAGCCTCATGCAAGATTGAGATAGAGCTTAGTCTCATGCACAATTCGAGACGGTGCTTAGTCCCATGCAAAGAGAAGGCAATGCTTAGCCTTATGCAAGGATCGGGACAGTGCTTAGTCCCATGCAAAGAGAAGGCAGTGCTTAGCATTATGAAAATAAGGAGGTAGGGCTTAGCCTCTTGCAAGATTGAGATAGAGCTTAGTCTCATGCAAAATTTGGGACAATGCTTAGTCCCATGCAAATAGAAGGCAATGCTTAGCCTTATGCAAAGATCAGGACAATGCTTAGTTCCATGCAAATAGAAGGCAGTGCTTAACCTTATGCAAGTAGGGAGACAAGGCTTAGCCTCATGCAGGGATTGAGATAAGTATTAATCTCATGCAAGTGTAAGAGTAAGAGTGAAGTGTTCTTAGTTGACAATGTGTTTTGTGCATAGCGATTCTGTTGCTGCGATGATGTTTATCACGATGACATAGTCCTGCATCCAAAGAAAATTTGTGGGTTTTGCGGGGGAGGTTGGTTCGTGCCTTTGCTTGCTCGATTTTCTCCGTTCTGTATGAAGATCCTATTCAAAATATTTGGGTAGCATTTGGCTAAAGCAAAGTTTCTTTTTCGAAAGCATGCGTGCATAATTTTCAAAAGGCATAGTAGTATATAGTTTAGAAATTATTTAGATGAACCATTAACTGTGACACAATCAGAGACATTGAAACTTCTTCTACCGTAGAATTTTGAGGGTCCTCCTCAAAATATTTCCCTAGTTAACTAGATGACCTTTCTGACTGCTCCATACGCTGCGGTTGGCTGAAATTGCTTCAAAATTTTGAGGGTCCTCCTCAAAATTCTGCCCCAGTTTCTAACTGTGGGTGGGGGTGGGGAATAGAAATTTTATTGAAGTGTGACCGGACCCATAGGGCTGCCTATGTATCCTCTCTTAAACGGGAATCAGGTCGAGCGTAGTTCAATTTACATCATATGAAGAAGCATAAATAGTTTACACATAGTATCTTTTGATGACATTTGAATTGATAGGATTTGGCAAGATTTCTCCATCCATCTCTACGAGTATGAGTTCTCCTCATGTCAGTACTCTGTGAACCATGTAATGACCTTGCCAGTTGGGAGAGAATTTCCATTTGGCCTCATCTTGATGTGGAAAGATCTGTTTCAGTACCAGCTTCCCTGGCGTGAACTGTCTTGGTCTGACCCTTTTATTGAAAGCCCTGGACATTCTATTCTCATAGATCTGGCCGTGACACACTGCATTCATCCTCTTGCTTTCTATGAGGGCTAATTGCTCATAGAGGTTCCTTATCCATTTTGCATCATTGAGTTCGGCTTCTTGTATGATTTTTAAAGAAGGAATTTCTACCTCAACGGGAATGACAACTTCGGAACCATAAACCAGCAGATATGGAGTTGCCCCGGTTGATGTGCGGATTGTGGTACGGTATCCCAGTAAGGAGAATGGTAATTTCTCGTGCCATTTCTTGTGATTCTCTACCATTTTCCTTAGTATCTTCTTGATGTTTTTGTTGGAAGCCTCCACGTCTCCATTCATTTGAGTCCTGTATACTGTGGAATTCTTGTGCTTGATTTTGAAAGTTTCACACATGGCTTTCATCAGATCATTGTTTAGATCCTCGAGCAATTTTGAGCCTCTTTTCCATCAACACACCTTAATAGTTCTATATCGGGAGTTTTCTTGTATAGAGTTCCTCCGTTTTGGAAGAAGTGATTGGAAAATCTCCGAAGGGTGCGTTTCTGAGTACTGTTTGCATGTTCTGGGTATTTTCCTTTTGTCAAATATTCTTTGATGTCGTGGAACCAGGGGTTTCCGTCTGTTTCTTCTTCAACATGAGCACAGTATGCCAGCTGATTATGAATCCTCACCAGAATGGGATAGATGGAATTCTTGTCTGGATGTTGTATCATTGATGACAAGGTGGCCAATGCGTCTGCGAATTCGTTCTGAATTCTGGGGACTTGCCGGAATTCTATCCTTATGAACCGCTTCTTTATTTCCTGTACATGATGCAGATATGGCAGTATTTTGGAATTCTTGGTAGCCCATTCTCCTTGTACTTGATGTACTAGCAGGTCTGAATTGCCAATTACCAATAGTTCCTGAATATTCATATCAACAGCCAGGTTGAGCCCTAATATACAGGCTTCATATTCCGCCATGTTGTTAGTGCATGAGAATCTAAGTTTTGCAGACACCGAATAATGCTGACCGATTTCTGATACCAAGACGGCTCTGATACCCACTCCTTTAAAATTTTCAGCTCCGTCGGAAAACATCCTCCAACAGTCATAGGCCTCAGCAATGTCTTCTCCCACGAAGGATATATATTCATCGGGAAAATACATTTTCAGGGGTTCATAATCTCCTCCCACAGGATTTTCAGCAAGGTGATCTGCCAATGCTTGTCCTTTTACTGCCTTCTGAGTTACATAGATGATGTCGAACTCACTCGGCAAATTTTGCCACTTGGCCAGCTTCCCAGTAGGCATGGGATTCTAAAAGATGTATTTCAAGGGATCCATTCTCGATATGAGATACGTCGTATAAACATAGAAGTTGTGCCTTAGCTTCTGAGTTATCCAGGTTAGAGCGCAGCAAGTGCGTTCCAGTAGAGAGTACCGTGCTTTGTAAGGAGTGAACTTCTTATTCAAGTAATAGATGGCCTGTTCCTTTCTCCCTGTCTCGTCATGCTGTTCTAGGACACAATCGAAAGCTCAATCTAACATTGCAAGGTAGAGTAGCAGTGGTCTACTCAGCTCCAACAGGACTAAGACTGGTGGTGTGGACAAGTATTCCTTGATTTTGTCAAAAGCCTTTTGACAATCCTCGATCCAACTGGTTTCAGCGTCCTTCTTCAACATTTTGAAAATCGGCTCGCACATTACTGTTGATAGTGCTATGAAACGGCTGATGTAGTTGAGGCGTCCTAGGAAACTCATCATATCTTTCTTGCTTTTTGGCGGTGGAAATTCTTGGATGGCTTTGACCTTTGATGGGTCCAACTCTATTCCTCGGTGACTGACGATGAATCCTAACAAATTTTTGGCAGGAACCCCGAATAAACACTTTGTGGGGTTTAGCTTCAGGTTGTACTTCCGCAATCGGTCAAAGAATCTCCTCAAGTCTGCTATGTGATATGTGGCCTTCTTGGATTTAATTATGACATCATCCACATACACCTCTATCTCTTTATGCATCATGTCATGAAAAATGGTTGTCATGGCCCTCATGTAGGTGGCCCCAGCATTCTTTAAACCGAATGTCATCATTTTTTAGCAATACACTCCCCATGGTGTAATGAAGGCTGTTTTTTCAGCGTCTTCTTCGTCCATCCAAATATTATGGTAACCTGCGAAGCAATCTACAAAGGACTAGAGTTCATGCTTGGCATAATTGTCGATCAGAATGTGAATATTCAGCAGTAGGAAATCGTCCTTTGGGCTTGCTCTGTTGAGATCCCGATAATCAACACAGACTCTGACTTTCCCATCCTTTTCGGAACAGGAACAATGTTAGCTAACCAGGTTGGATATTTAACTACCCTGAGGACCTTGGCTTTGATCTGCTTAGTAACTTCCTCCTTGATTTTCAGGCTCATATCTGGCTTGAATTTCCTGAGTTTCTGCTTTACCGGTGGCACATTGGATTTGTAGGCAAATTGTGGGCCACTATGGATGTGCTCAATCCGGTCATATCGTTGTATGACCATGCAAAGATATCCTCATATTCTTTCAGGAACCGAGTGTATTCTTGTTTCTCTGACGGTGACAAATGGATGCTTATGCGCGTTTCCTTGACAGTTTCAGAATCTCCCAAGTTGACTATTTTGGTCTCGTCCATGATGGACTTGGGCTTGTTCTCAAAGTTTTCCACTTCTCTGACAATTTCCTCAGGTATTACATCCTCGTCTTCCATTTCTTCCGAGTCACTGTCCTTCTGTTGCGTTGTCTCATTACATGTCACAGTCGTTGGTTCATAAAGGTAAGAAATAGTAATGCTGTAGGGATGAAGATATGACAGAAAATAGTAATAATAAAACATCAATAAATTTAAAGCGTTAAACAAAATTATTTCAAATAATGTTTTTCGAATAAACTAAAAAATAAAATATTATTTAAAATAAAATGCAAAAGAGGAAATCATTTTCAAAAGTAAATAATGCTATCAGCCTTGCTGCCCCGGGACTCGTCGGGTCCTTGATGGTCTAACAGTCCAGTTCTTGAGGAATGCTCCTCTCTCCACAGTCTGGATAGTGAGGAGGTGTAAGTATGTGTATAGGATTTTGAGGTGGGGTGCGGGAGGATTCTGCGGGCGTTGGTTGGGTGTTTTCTGAGGAGGTGTAGGGTTTTGGGTATTAGGATGGTTGATATCTGGTACGTTTAGTGTGAGGGGGAGGTTTGCCAAATTACGGACCTGTTTAAGCTCACCCTGTAGTTCAAGTATCTTCTATTCAAGCCAAGTAACCAAGTCATTTGGTGCCAGAGTACTCTGACCATCAGAAGTTTCTACATTCTCAGAATGTGTGGGGTTATCTTTTCTGATACCACTCATATCGTCCATCTTAGCTTTCCCTTTGCCTTTTGATTCACTTGGAGGAGGAAGAAGTGGAGGACCTCTGGATCTGGTGTGGTAAGCTGATGATGCCAGTATGTATGAACCAACCTTAGGGGATGGGAATAATCAAAAAGAAATAAAAACAAAAGGTAGCCAAGTTAGTAAGAGTTCTGAAAAAATGTTTGCAGTATCTAAACACATATTGCAGGAATGTAAATTTGCATCCTAATTTGGGAGCCTCATTGTGCCCGAGGTAGGCCTAGAGACAAGTAGATTGGAGAATTTTAATGCCAATAATTGCCTCATTTCATTAACGCGATAAATAATATGAATCTAAATGACAATAAAGTAAGTCACTAATGGCACCTGGCCTTATTACATTTGAAAAGAAAAAACGAATAATCCTAATCTACTTGGTCCCAAAAGAACCTTCTCCAGGCCTGGTTATCTTGGCTCCATCAATCAGGTTCCCCAGGTCGGGCATGTCGAGCAACAAGTATGCCCTGGCGAGATGTCCCCCTTCGATACCTTCAGCATTCTGGCAGTCTATGATTTTCTCATCTTCCCTTCCAACTCCATCAGACCCTGCTCCATATATTCTAGCCTTTTATTTGATCTGGTAGCCATTTCTCTCCATTCATTGATTGATTCCATATCAGTCTTGTGTTGTTCCAGATGCTTAGCCTCGGACTCGTGAACTCTCTTGTGCAGTCTGTTATACTTCACCTATACTTCGACAACTTCATCTATGACTCTATTTCCTCGATTGACCCCTGGATCGACTATTCCTGCTATGCAGTCCTCCAACCACGATAGGTAAAAGTACACATGCCCTGCATGATATCGATCCAGCTCGATGGTGTCCCTTTCCAAAATAATCTTCAAGTGCCATATATGTTGAGCTTCACATTTATATGGGATGTCATCATCTTGGAAATCTGCCCTGTAGTGACTCATTTTGGAGACTCGTGGTATAATATGTTTTCTACCAGCTTGTCTCATGAACTTGATAGGAACATAGGGGTGTATACCCCTTAACCCGATCAACACCAAGTGTGGAGCGTCCCTAGATCGGATGATGAACTCATTGGTAGGGAACACTCGAACATCCAGTGAACCTGGTCCTCAGTCAAGTTGTTGAAAAACTGCACCCATTCTGTAGCACTCTCCGGCTGAGAAAACTTGTCTGGGATAAAGGTCATTTTCTTGGGGTGATGAAAGACTATGTGATCGTTCCACAGCCTTCGCGGAAACTCTTGGCAGTATTGACCTCTCTGGAAATGTTCTAGCAACCAAATTTGGAGTAGCAGAGTACAACCCTCGAAGTGTTTGAACCCCTTCTGGCAGTGATCCAAGGCCTGATATGTGTCTGCTATAATCATAGGGACAATAGTATATGTTTGTCCCTCGATTCCCCCCATTAAATCTTTGGTTACCATGGCCAGTTTGGTGTGAATTCTGTCATTTTTTCTTGGAAACACTATCATACCCAAGAAGCAGACGATGAACAAGAAAATCCTTTGATGAATCCAACCCAAGGAAGTGATAGAGAACTCGTCATGTAAGATATGGTAGGATTTTCTGTGACCGTATCGCTCATAAAGGAAGTCAAAGGGTATATATGACTTCTTCAGACACACCAAGTCGTCATTATTTTTCAAACCCATCATTTTCAGAAACCCTCTGGGAGTGAGATTTTCCGGCACCAATAAACCGGGACTGTCCCATGGTAGTTCAGTGAATCCCCCTATTTCCTCCAAAAGAGGGGTCATTTCTATGTTGTCAAAACGGAATACGGCCCTTTCTCCGTCCGAGAACATGGTAGCAGATTCGATCAACATGTTGTTTGGTTGGATATCTAATAAGGAAGGTAGGTTTCCCCGGACTCTTTTCACATGATTTTTATCACTTGATGGAAGGTCTTCCTACCAATCTAGCAACAATGGTGGTATGTTACGGACCATGCTGAACTTGGGGACTTCGTGCCTCATTTTCTGCAAAACAAATAGAGTTAGACCATTTCCCCCTCCAAATTCAACTATTTATAAATTAATGATTAGCATATTGGCACTTATTTCTCCAAATTAATGCACATATCATGGTTACGTATGTTGGGGTTATGGAAACCCCGATGGACTTTGGACAAGGCTTTCCTTAAAGGGTTATTATGTGGAAAACATGTTAACCCAAGTGAGGTTTGACCATGATGAATGTACAGTTATAATCAGAGCAAGGTTTCTATAGAATTCTAGACTGGTACCCTCAAGCGGACGACTTGAGGGGAAAAGACACGGAATCGTCGACTGCATCGCTGATCGACTAGTTTTACTGCAAATAAGCCTTTCCAAATTCAAATAGGGTGATATAGGAAGAGCACAAACACTCATCAAGGGTTGCTATGGTATTAATTATGCACGAGTGGAATATGATGTTGAGCATGATTTATGCAAAAACGAAAATAACACATTGTCAAGTATTTGCACGATGAAAAATGATAAAATGCGGTATTTAATAATTGTAAAGGCATTTTAAGAAAGAAAACAAAAAGACAAGTCAGGTCCCACAGTAAAGAGTAATAAAACAAGAAAGAGAAATAGTAAATAACTGAAGATAGTAAAATAAATACACATAAATAGGGGTGTTCAAAACCGATCTGAAACTGAAAACCGAATCGAAACCGAAGCTTAATGTCTTATTGGTATCGGGTTAATGGTTTAACAGACGGGGAACATATTGAAATTTTTTTATTAACGGCTTATCGATTTGGGGTGGATTATTCAATTTTCTTAATGGATAATCCGTTAACCCGTTAAGAATATATATATATATATATATATATATATATATATATTTTGAATAATCCATCAAAGTCAACAAAGTTATCTACTCTATTACTAGGAGTTAGGTCATCAACCAATGCTTCTGCTATACCGATTAATGACTTCGAATTAATGACACGTTAGTGGAAATCTTAGCTCATGAATCTTTATTAGTTAACCAATGTATTCCCTTCTGTAATCAGAAGACAAATAATCACCCACTAGCAAAATGTATAAATCTCCAGCCCTCCACTCCACCAAAGAAGCAAAGCAACTACTCTATTTTTTTCTTTGTTTTCCCTTAGTTGTTGTGCGGGAAAATTGGTGATAAACATATCTGTCACAAGACAAAAAGATGGGATCGAGAGGGAGGGGTGCAATTCGGAAGTTTACATGACATTTGCTAGGCCTTCTCTGCCAAGTCTTGATGGAGTATGAGAATTGGTTCATTTTTATGGAAGGATTTTGTGCTCGTGAAGTATTGTCACAGAGTTCACCTTGTGGCAAAACAATGGAGTTCAGGGCAGTCCCATCATTGGAAGGCATTATGCGACGTTAAGCTATAAGTAGAACATAATATAATATGGTTTCCTGGAAAAGGAAAAATATCATTTTGTTCGATATTTGGACTAGACTTGGCCCCCTTTATAGCCATCTGCCAGATAGAATAAAAATTTGCATGTCTTTAGTAGTTTAGTTGCAGTAGTGAGCATGATTTCAACAGGGGAAATGGCTCAATCCAACTGCATGAACGCGTTCTTTAGCATGTATTCATGCCTTAGCTATGTTGCTGGAAGTTTAAGAATGAGGTGATTGGACATAAAATTTCGATTTCTAAATTTGTATGCTAGGCTGTTAGCAAACAATTAATGCACACAATATTGATTGAATTAGGTCGATAAACCGTCCGATAAGATCTAAACCGATACCAATCCGCCCGATATCTTATCGGGTGGCTAGCAGATTAATACATTTAAAAGCTGATAATCGATAAGCCAAACCGTTAAGAGTAAATAACCGCCCAATCCGCTCGATAAGTAGCCCTACACATAAAGTGGGAAGGGGAAGGGATATGCAAGTATTTATGGAATAATAAAGATGTTCTTAAAGACTAATTCACAAAAAAACAGTTTCGTTATGGTAAGAGCCTAGAAATATTCCCAGCGGAGTCGCCATGCTGTCGCGCCCCTTTTTTCCTCGCGAAATTGGATTTCGGCATTTCTGAGACAACTCCCTTCCTTTTGGGATGTGTATGGGATTTGAAGAGTCGCCACCTAACGGATTAAGGTGCGTTAGGGCACCTAGAGCAGTTAACTCATAAAACTAATTTGCATCACCAGAGATCAGGTAAGGGCTCGAAATTACCTTGAGGGGAAGGTGTTAGACACCCCTCGAGGTCCACAACGGCGGGTCTCGGCTGAACTTAATTAAGCGAATTAGTCTTAAAGTAAAATAAAACAATTTAGACAACTATTATTTTTAAAACATGAATTAAAGGGGTCCTAAGTTTTTTAGCCTATAGGATCATTTCCATGCAATACTTGGTAACTTGGTATCTCCTTTACTACCCAATTACTATCATTCAGTTATTACCTAAGCGTTCTAGTCTCATTCCTTATGTGTGCGCTACCCGTCCTTTACCTATGGTCCTGGAGGTATTTAGGACCTCTATTTAGGGTGGTTCTAGACTGACCTATGTTGCTTAAAATGAGGAAAATCTAGGAGACAAACAAAATTTAGATAGGAATATCATATAAGGGGGAAAATAAGGGCTCATATTAACCTCCACAAGTAGACAACAAATGCATGCAATTAAATCAGACAACTTTATTGATTTAGGATCCTATAGGCAGGATATCTAGATGAGCATAAACAGAATGTAAGAAGGCAATTTATTAAAATGAGCATTGGGACCTACTAGCTTGCCTACTGATTTGATTAAGCTTTGAATCTGGGCATTTTCAGGCAGCAAGATGTCACAATTGTTAGGCCCAGAATTCTTAATAATCCTACAAGGTTTCCTAAGTGATAACCGGAGCAGAATCCTATAGGCATGGCATCTACAACTTTTAATTATAGACCTATAACATGGTTTCTAACCGAGTTACTGATTTTAACTCGTAAAAATAGGTTTTATCTTTTTTTAGACCCTATAGGCATGCTTTCTAATTTTGCGGATTTAATTAGCTCCTATAGACATGATTTCTAAGTGTTGAAATTGTTTACAAGCATGATTTTTAAGTTTACAAACTGATTTACCCTATAGGCATGATATCTATTAGTTTAAATCCTATAGACATGATTTCTAGGTTTTGAAACTGATTCCTTTTATTCCTATAGACATGGTATCTAAATTGGAGAAAACTGGTTTTGATCTCTCCTACGGAAATGAAACTCAAGCAAAATCAGTCGAAAATGTAAAGAAGAAAACCGAAGTTAAACATTTAAATGTTTTAAATATTTTTTAAAGAAATCCCTTAAAAATCAAAACCCTAGATTTTAGGGTAAAATAAAAATCGGTTGACAATAAGAGCAAAACAGAAAATTTTTAAGGAAAAATACCAAACAAACACAAAATCACTTTAGATCTATAGAGATCTGAACAAATTCAAACATAAAATAGCTAGGTTTATGAAGATAAACAAAACTGAATCAAATCTGGTTTGAACCAGAGATTTGAAACCATAAAATAACTCACAGACATAGGAGTGAATATAAATTGGTTAATCGAGAAAATGAGAGATTTTGAACTAAATCTGGTTCGAATCCCTTGAGAATCCATCAAGTAGCATAAGAATCACAACACCAATAGAGAGATAAGGCCGGATAAGTGATAAAAGGACTCAAAGAGTCAATGTGAGAACGGTAAAAAATGAAGTGCTTAAGAAAAGATAAGATTCACTCTGACCAAATACTTCCTACCCTTAACCAAAATCCTTCATCATGATTCCACAAAAGCCCTATATGATCTCAGGTCGAGTGAAACCTACATTAGTGGTGATGTACACAAAGGGCAAGCCTATGGTACTTTGTTCCGAACTTGGGACTTTTTCCTTGATGAGAGATGAGCGATTCCCCATATTCCTCGTTCTGAGTGTCATTATTCTAAAGGTGAGGTGCTTAGGGAAAGTTACAGAATAAAAGTCTGGGATCCACACTGACCGAGGTAGTAGTTAGAAGTTCATTGATGAGTTGGATCAACCCTTAAAGCTCTTGTATCACACTTGAAACTATGGTTTTGAAAAGTTCAATCATTGTCAATGATTCATTCTCATTAGGGGCTATGGTTAGTTCCAATTGATGCTAGTTGAGGTCACCAATAGTACAAACGAATTTTCGTGAAATCTATCATAGGAGTGGGGCTTATTTTGTTTGCTTGAGGACAAGCAAGAGCTTAAGCTTGGGGGAGTTAATAACTTGGATTTTTGCCTCGTTTTCCATTCCCTTATACATGAATTTTGGATATAATGGTACACAAAGTGGCTCCGAAAGATTATACGTTGTGCTTGTTGTAGGATTGAACAAAAAATGAAGACACTCAGTCTAAAATATGCTCAAAACAGGAGTGAATCCGGCACAAGGATCAAACACAACAAAGATGATCAAGCCAAAAAGGCCACCGCGACCGCGGTCCTCATTTCGCGGTCCGCAGTGAAATTCCAGTGAGGTCAAAAGTTAGGCAAACACCCACCGCGGCCGCGGTCTTCGTTTCACGGACCGCGGTGGCATTCCAGTGAGGTTGAACACAAGGCAGGTTTCCACCACGGTGGCGGTCCTCATTTCGCGGTCCGCGGTGGCATTCCAGTGAGCTTGGGAAATAATACAAGTCTCCACCGCGGTTGCAGTCCTCACTTCGCGGTCCGCGGTGGCATTCTAGTGAGCTCCGGAAATGATACAAGTATCCACCGCGGCCGCGGTCCGCAGTCGAACCTTACCAGAAGATTAGCAGCTCAACAGCTTCAATGTCTTCGCCGACTGCGATCGTGTTTTCGCGGTACGTGGTGGTCCCGCAAGGGAATTTTTGTCCGAAAATTTGGTAGACTATAAATAGACTATTTTGTAATTTCTTTACATATCTTGTAATTTCTGAAGTAGAAAGCACGTGAATATTTTAGGGTTTTTATCTCTTTAGCTTTGTTCTTGCATTTTTAACATTGAAAACTTCAATTTCATTGTTAGGAATCATTTAAAAATGGGTTATTCTTCTTCTCTATCATTATTTTCATCTTTGATTATGAGTAGCTAGACCCATTAGCTAGGGTTGTGGCTCAACCCTAGTGTGGGTATGTAATGGGTTTTTGAAATTAAGGTTGGGAAATTAATGGGTGTTAGCTATTTAGGCTAGTTCAAGGTTTTTTTGCTATAATTAGTGGTTGCAAACACTAATTAACTTTTTCATGACTTGGATCTTTCTTGAGAAAGAAGACTTGAGTCTAGAAATTATCCTAATAGGAAATTAGGGCAATATCAAGAGATTGGTAGTCCTAATCAATGGGGTTGAACCCAGAAATGGTCAAACCCTACTTGAGCCCTAATTAACGGGTTAAACCTCGAGAGAGTAACACCCTACCTAATACTGTATTGCTTGATTAATTGGCACCCAATTGGCCTCGAGAGGGGAAATTAGGGTAAAATCACTCAAACAACCGAGACGTATAGAGTGAGCACCTTCGTGCATTGGTTATAGATGTATCCCTAACAAATTCCCCGACCTTAGAATTGAACCCCGTTGTGTATCCACCTAGGCAACGATCAGGACCCTAGTGCCTTTATTAATATCTGAAAAAAACAACAAAAACAAAGTTAGTCATTAATTACCTTAGAAACAATAGTGTACTTCAACACCAACAAATGATTAGAAGTGCAATTAGAAACACTCGACCCTTCTAGATCACCTATACACTCACTCCCATTATAGGCTCCCTGTGGATTCGATCCTGACCATTTGGGTAAAAGCTACACGATCCCTGCCTTCATACTTATATAGTAGTGTGGGCGAGGCGTGATCACTTTTTGGCGCCGCTACTGGGGAGCTTTAACGGTGTGACTATATTTGTGACTAGAAGCGTAGTGTGTTTTTCTGTCCTTCTATTTTTAACTTCCTTGTTTTGTTTACTTAGGTACAATGGCCGATCTGCTAGGAAATGTGATTCCGGGGGAGGAGGTTTATGACAATCAAGAAGATGAAATTAATCAAATTCCTCCACAAAGAAGAGGCCGACAGGACAATATACAGGATGATGTCATAAACCCTTCCCCACCTCCAGCTCCTATAGCTGCTCCTCGGGTCCTTCCAAACGAGGGGTACGCTAGTGCAATAGCCCCGCCAAGGATTCGAGCGGGGAACTTCCAAATCAAAAATGTTATGCTCACTCTCCTAGAGCAAAGAGGATACTTCACCGGAGCCGCCCAACAGAATGCCTATAAGCATATCAAAGGCTTTGTTGATACATGTTGGGGGAGTAAGCAAACTAATGTGTCTGAGTATGCATTACGGTTGTTTCCGTTATCACTTAGGGGAAAGACATTGGATTGGCTTGAGCGTCTCCTAAACCATTCTATATCCACTTGGGACGAGCGCGCGGATAAATTTATTGCAAAGTTCTTTTCCCCAAGCCACATGGCGGCCCTTCGAGATGAGATTTTGGCATTCAAACAAGAGCCAAACGAGCCACTACATGAAATATGGGAACTCTATATAACCATGGTCAAGGAGTGTCTGAACAATGACATGACCGAGGCTATGATACAACAAACATTCTACCGGGGGATCAACACGGTAAATCAATGTGTGGTCAACCAATTGGCCGGTGGTAATTTTATGAAGTTGACATACCCGGAGGCATGTGAGATTCTTGATGAAATGGCCGACACATCTTCGGCTTGGAAAAGTAGAGCAAATGTGCCTCAAGGGGAAACCAGTGTGAATAGTATCCACAAGGAACTCCAAGAACAAGGGCAAGCAATTGCCGAGCTCACAACAACCATGAACCAACTTGCTAAAGCCCAACTCCAACAATTGCAAGGGCCGAAGCAAGTAAATGCTATGGAAGGAGTGCATATGCAAGGAAACCAAAGGAGACCTCGGGGGAATGTTAGGCAAAACCATGGTGATCAAGGGCCAAGTGGTTATGAACAAGATGAAAGTTATAATGACCAAGATGAGGATGTTATGTATGCAAACAACTACCAAGGGCAAGGTAACACTCAAAACTGGGGGAACCAAAGGCCATGAAACTGGAATAATAACAATGCTAGGAATTGGAGCAATACCAATGATCGTCAATGGAACAACAATAATGACTGACAATGGGGGAACAACAATGAAGGGAATTGGAATGGAAGAAATAACAACAATAATTGGGGAGGTGAAGGTAGTCGGGGGTCGGGTTTTCAAAGGCCCCCGATGTAGCAACAACCAAGCAACCCCCCTCCATATCAATCTCAAGGAAAAATTTCTTCAATCTCGGAAATGGGTCGAATAGAAAACATGTTCAAACACATGATGGAGAGAAATGCAGAATCCGATGCCCAAATATCCTCTCACACTACTTCTATCCGAAATCTTGAAGTACAAATGAGCCATATTTCACATGCCGTAAACACACGCCCGAAGGGTGCACTACCGAGTGATACGGTAGTGAACCCCAAGGTTGGGAACGACAATAACACTGGTCATGCCATGGCGGTAACTACTCGAAGTGGAAAAGGTGGTGAAGCAGGTACTTCGGGGCCAAAGAAGGTTGTTGTTGATGATGAAGTTGTACCCCAAGATGAGTTACCAGTTGATGTGGAACAAGCAGTGGATGAGACAATTGAAGGTGAGGTAAGAATTGACATTCATGACAATGGGGAAGATTTGGGTAGAAATGTGAACCCGTCTAGGGAGCACATAATTGACATGCCAGAACCGGTGGCCCCAAAGGCACCATTTCCTAGGCCACCTCCTCCCTATCCTCAGAGATTGGCAAAACAGAAACAAGAGACCCAGTTTAAAAAGTTTTTTGATATGATGAAGAGTCTTACCATAAATGTTCCATTGGTTGAGGCCTTGGAGCAAATGCTAGATACACTATGTTCATGAAGGAATTGGTGACTAAAAAACGGTCCATGGAGTATGAGACCATTAAGATGACTCACCAAGTGAGTGCTATTGTTCACTCCATGGCACCAAAACTTGAAGATCCGGGTGCCTTCACTATTCCTTGCACAATTGGGAGTGTAGACTTTGCAAAAGCCCTATGTTATCTTGGGGCAAGCATAAATTTGATACCATATTCTGTGTTCAAGACTTTGGGGATCGATCAACCTAGGGCGACCTCTATGTGTTTGAAAATGGAGGATAGGTCAATGAAGAGGCCCCCAGGTATTATTGATGATATCTTAGTGAGAGTGGAAAAATTCATATTGCCGGCAAATTTTGTTATCCTCGATTGTGAGGTTGATTTTGAGGTCCTTATTATCTTGGGGAGGCCTTTCCTTTCCACCGGGAAGGCCTTGGTCGATGTTGAAGTTGGGGAACTTACATTCAGAGTTGGTGATGAAAAAGTGGTCTTCCATGTATGCAAATCTATGAAGCAGCCCAACAGCACTGAAGTTTTCTCTTTTATGGACCTCGTGTCCGAGGTCATTATTGACGATGCCAGTGCTATGATCCATGTTGATGATCCTGTGGAGTTGGCGTTGTTGAATCACGAGGACTCAGTGGTGGATGGTGTGCCTGAGAGCACCCATGCCCTTCAGGGCATGGGGTCTTATTATTATGCTCCTAGAAAATTGTCATTGGACTTGGAGAACAGGAAGACCCCACCAACAAAGCCATCCATTGAAGAACCTCCAAATTTGGAGTTCAAGCCACTTACTCCCCACCTCCAGTTATTCTTTCCTCTTGCCTAACCCAAATGCAGGTTGACTCAACTTTAAAAGTGCTAAGGAGGAGGAAGAAAGCAATCGTTTGGACCTTGGCTGATATTCGGGGTATTATCCTCGCCTTTTGCATGTATAAGATCATATTGGATGATGGAGCCAAACCCTCCGTTGAACGTCAAAGAAGACTCAATGAAGCTATGCAAGAGGTGGTGAAAAAGGAGATTATAAAATGGCTTGATGCAGGTGTTGTCTATCCAATTTCCGATAGTGTTTGGACTTCTCCGGTCCAATGCGTTACGAAAAAGGGTGGAATGATAGTGATAAAAAATTATAAAAATGAGCTCATTCCTACAAGAACGGTTACCGGATGGAGGGTGTGCACGGACTACCGCAAGCTCAACATGGTAACCCGCAAAGACTATTTTCCTTTACCATTCCTGGATCAAATGTTGGATAGGCTCGCAGGTTGGGCCTTTTATTGTTTCCTCGACGGGTATTCTGGATATAATCAAATTTTGATAGCCCCGGAGGATCAAGAGAAGACTACCTTTACTTGCCCATATGGCACCTTTGCCTTTGCTCGCATGCCATTCGGACTCTGTAATTCCCCAGCCACTTCCCAAAGATGTATGATGGAAATATTCAACGACATGGTGGAGGACTTTCTAGAAGTATTTATAGATGATTAGTGTCGTCGAGGATTCTTTTGACGAATGCTTGAGTCATCTTGATAGAGTCCTTGTTCGGTGTGAAGAAACGAATTTGGTCTTGAATTGGGAAAAATGCCACTTTATGGTGGAGGAAGGAATTGTTTTGGGCCATAAGATTTCAAAGAATGGCGTTGAGTTTGATAAGGCAAAGATCGAGGTTATTTCAAAATTGCCACCACCTATTTCCGTGAGAGGAGTCCGTAGCTTTCTTGGCCATGCTGGTTTTTACCGGCAGTTTATCAAAGATTTCTCTAAGGTGGTGAATCCATTATGCAAGCTGTTAGAGAAGGATGCTAAATTCAGTTTTGATGAGCATTGTATGAAAGGTTTTGAACTCTTAAAACACAAGCTCACTACCACTCCCATTATCACGGTGCTAGATTGGAGTGCACCATTTGAGCTTATATGTGATGCAAGCGATGTTGCTATGGGTGCTGTGCTTGGGCAAAGGGGAACAAAGTGTTTCATCCAATTTACTATGCCAGCAAGACAATGAATTCTGCTCAAATGAACTACACAGTCACGGAGAAGGAGCTTCTAGCTATAATCTTTGCCATGGAAAATTTTTGCCCTTATTTGATGGGTGCCAAAGTCATAGTTCACACTGACCATGCAGCACTCCAGTACCTCATGACCAAGAAGGTTTCCAAGGCAAGACTTATGAGATGGGTTTTTTTTATTATAAGAGTTTGCTTTAGAGATCGTGGACCGAAGATATTGCTAATTTCCTCATCACCAGAGCTGTCCCTTGTGAGCTCTCTTCTAACCAAAGGAAGAAGCTTCGAAGGGATAGCTTGGATTTCTATTGGGACGAGCCTTATTTATTCAAGATTTGCACCGATGGGGTGATCCGGCGATGTGTACCGGAGGAAGAGAAACTAGCTATCCTTGAGTCTTGCCACTCCTCACCGTATGGTGGTCATCACGGAGGGGTGAGAACTGCTTCTAAAGTGCTTAGTTGTGGGTTCTTTTGGCCCACTTTGTATAAGGATGCTAGTGACCTAGTGAAGAGGTGTGATGAATTCCAAAGAGCCGGGGGAATTTCCAAAAAGGATGAGATGCCTTTAAATTCGATTCTTGAGGTAGATATCTTTGATGTTTGGGGCATCGACTTCATGGGGCCATTCTTGAGTTCATGTGGGAACACGTACATTTTGGTTGCGTTTGATTATGTGTCAAAATGGGTGGAAGCAATAGCCTTACCAAACAATGAAGCGCGGAGTGTGATAGCCTTTCTCAAGAAGAATATCTTTACTAGGTTTGGCACTCCACGAGCCATCATCAGTGACGGGGGGTCACATTTTTGCAACAAAGCCTTTGACTCCTTGCTTTCCAATTATGGGGTCAATCATAAAGTCACTGCCCCGTACCACCCTCAGGCTAGTGGGAAAGTTGAAGTGTCTAACAGAGAGATAAAGAGCATATTATCCAAAACATTCAATGCCAATAGGACCGACTGGGCTAAGAAATTAGATGATGCTCTTTGGGCTTATCGGACCACCTACAAGACACCAATTGGGATGTCCCCATATCGCTTGGTCTTTGGAAAACAATGCCACCTTCTGGTGGAATTGGAGCACAAGGCTATGTGGGCCTTGAAAAAGTTGAACTTGGAATGGGATGTAGCTGCAAATCTTAGAGTGGAGCAATTGAATGAGTTGGATGAGTTTAGATTCCATGCGTACTCCAGTTCGTCTTTGTATAAGGACAAAATGAAGTACCTACATGACAAATATGCTCGAGGTAAAGAATTCAAGGTTGGTGATTTGGTCTTATTGTTCAATTCTCGGTTGAGGCTATTTCTCGAAAAACTCAAGTCAAAGTGGAGTGGGCCTTTTGAAGTGGTATTTGTTACTCCATTTGGGGCTCTTGACCTTAAGAACAAAAGTGGTGAAGTCTTCAAAGTAAATGGTCACCGGGTAAAACACTATCTTGTCAAAGTCGATGACAGCCACGTGGTGGCACTTCTTCATCTCAAATGATCCCGGTAAAATGTGTCGTGCCGCGACGTTAAATCAGGCGCTTCTTGGGAGGCAAACCATGTGTCTTTACTTTCGTTTATTTGTTTTTCTTGGTAGAATGGGTTTCACTTGTACACTAACTGGTTTTTGGATGTGTAGGATGATTTTGACACAGGAAATTTGGCTGAGTATAGAAACAGAACCCTACTGGAATTAAATTCGCGGCCGTGGTCTCCTTTTCACGGTCCGCAAAGTCAAAAGGCTGCAATAATAGTTCACTAGAATCTTCTTCGCGGCCGCGGTGGACTTTTCGTGGTCCGTGAAGCCCATTTAACTGAAGGATGCCTTTCTGAGCCAAACGCACTGCGATCGCGGTTGATTTTTCGTGGATCGCGATGAGCTTTTGCCTAAGCCATAAACAACTGACTCACCGCGGACCGCGGTCGATTTTTTGCGGTCCGCGGTAGGTAAGAGGGGTGGTCCCTACCTGTTCTCTATAAATAGGCCACTAGGGTTTTATTTCATACTTTTCGCACTGTAGCTTTTCAAATCCCCCTTCGACCGTGTCTTACTCCTTCATTCTCTAAACTTCATTGCTCACATCCATACTATCATCCAAGCATCTAGTAAGTGTATTTGTGCTTCATTAACTTCTTAATTTCTATATTTTCTTTATTTTTCATCTTCTTTTTCATAATTTTATCTTTTTAGGCTTGGAAAATGTTAGGGTTAGCCCAAATAGGTTCATGATAGTCCATTGGAATGCAATTACACTGATTACTTGTGTAGGGCTCATCTAAATGAACACTTTAGTGTAGAAAATGCAAAATATTGAAACCCTAGGTAAATATCCCATTTCGCGGTCTGCGATCCCATTTTCACGGACCACGGTGCTTCTATTTGCAAAAACCTAAATCGATTTTTCGCGGACCGCGGTCAACTTTTCGCGGTCCGCGGTCCATGCCTTCCAGAACTGATACTACACTGGATCTAACTTCACGGCCGCGGTCGGTTTTTCGCAGCCCACGATGTGAATTCCAGAGAGTCTTGCTCATCAGAGGGTCTCCACTGCGGTCCACGGTTGACTTTTCACGGTCCGCGAAGGCCTAAAACCAGTGCACTTATTCTTCATTGTTACTGAAGTGTCTGCACAACAATTCTCGGGAAACTAACCATGTTCACCTATGTGTACTTTGCAGGCAATGGTACAATCTCGATGAGGCGGTCGTAGAAACACTGGTAGAGGAGAATCTCAAAGAGGGACAGGCCCGGGGGCACCAAGGCAACCATCCAAAGTTTCAATTCCTCCTCAGTCATCTCGACGGCCCAGTCGGGTTACAGACTCCCCTTCTTCACCATCGGGAAGTGAGTATGCTCCGTTAGAGGAGGCCTCATCACATCCATCCCTAATGGACCCTGTCTCATCTCTCCTGGCCCCAGCACAAGCAGCTTCCCCAGCTAAATCCGCCTCCAGTGCACACTCATATTCTACTTCCCCTACAACTTCCTTATCTGGGGAGAATTCAAGTGATAGCAAGGGGGATGAACAGGTGGTTGAAGGGGTCGAGCGCACTCGGAATCTGGATGCGTGGAAAGATCGTTTTGTCAGTGAGAAGGATTTTCACAGATTCAGGGAATTGTGAACTGCACGGTCACTTATTCCGGAGCGTACCTTTTCACTGAAAGATTTGTCTACCTACAACCCTAACGTGAGGCAGCAGTTCCGAGACAGAAAAGTGTGGTCGTACTTCACTTAGCATCTCTCGGATGCAAATGAGCACATAGTGAAAGAGTTCTACACTAATTTGCTATTTCTTGAAAAGGACTCAAAGGCATCCCAAGTCCGCAATCTCACAGTGCCTTTTGACGGAGTTTCACTCAATGACTATTTGGAGATGGATGATGTGGATGATTCTTTGTACCAGGAGAAACTGGCAGAAAAAATTTGCTGCTAGAAATTGGTTGGCTTTACACTTGGCTAAGCCCGGGGAGACTCCGGAGTGGGTAACTGCTGGGAAGACTATCACCAGGAAGACCCTTAACTTCGAAGCAAAAGGGTGGGATACTTTTGTATGCAGCAGGCTAGACCCGACCCATCATGAACAGACCCTCCCCTTCAGTCGGGTTGTGTTGGTGGCATCTATCATGGCTGGGTACCCCATCAACGTGGGGAATGTGATGTCTGAGGTCATCAGCCGGGTTGTCAACACAGGTGATACTTCTTATCCTTTTCCTCATTATTTGACTATGTACTGTGAAGACCAGGAGGTCACTAAGAAGCGCTTTGACACCAAAGTCAAGCCCAAAGCGCCCTTTTCCTGGTATGATTTGAAGGATGAGGACAACCCTAAAAAGAAGTCAAAGGGAAAGTCTGTTGCCTCCACTAGCCAGTCTGAAGAGCCAGTGGTGGTGGTGGAACCTTCCCTTCCCTAGCCTGCTATTCCAGAGGAGGTTCCAGGCCCATCTACCTCCACCGCCACTGACATTCCCTCCACCAGAACCTATCCCATGACTGCTCACCGGCTGAAACTAACACTGACAAGCCTCACCAATTGGATGCAGTCAACTACTACAAAGTTGACTGCAATTTCTACTGCTGTGGCAGCCCCAACTACTCCTCCCCCACCACAGGTCCCGCAGTCCATTGTGGACACTCTGAAAGAAATTTTGGAAAACCAGAAGAAAATCCTGGATGCGGTGGGTGCACAGGAGAGTATATTGACAAAGCTGGCCAAAGAAACAAAGAAGCTGAGGAAGACTCGGGCGTCAAAGGAGGAGGTGGTTAGGTTGAGAAAGGAGGTCGACAAGCTAACGTGTGATCAGATTCCATTGGAGATGCTACTAGCCGACCCTACAGAGCCACAGCCAGAGCCTCAGTCAGTGCAGTGGGAGGATCCGGTGAGGCCATTGAAGAAGAGGAAGGTTATGGCCCGTGCTCAGGACATCAGACTTGTACTGGAAGACCCTCCCACAGAGCAAACTCAGGCACAGAGCCAGGAGGCTCAGCCCACCGGAGCTCCATCACAGGCAGTAGCAGACCCAACTCCTTCACAGTTCCAGTCTCAGGCAGATCCTATCCCCTCATAGACACAGCAACAGGGACCACAGCAGGCCGAGGGCCAATAGGGAGTTTTCTTTACTCTCTCTCTCCCATATTTTTTGCACTATTTTTTTATATAGCATTGAGGACAATGCTATCTCTTAGTTGGGGGAGTGGCCCTACATGCATTTGATTTTGGCTACATTGGGTTGTATAAGGAAAACAATAATTTTATTCTTTTTCTTTATGTTATTTTCCATTTTGGTATGTATAAATTAACTATCCATTTTAAATAATCATCCCCTATGTATATTCATCTAATTCCCCTATTGTACATATTCATTTTATCCCACTTTACTTTACGCATTTCTTTTATATTTTATAGCTTCTTATTTTTCTTTCATAGCTTCTTGTTTGGTTTTCGCGTGAGCAATAAGCCGTTGGTTTTCTTAACGCCACGGTTCTTTCCAAAGGTGGAACTTGTGTGAACCGGGTGGCTCTTCCCAAGGATGGATGGTGTGGCAACCTTCTTAAGGGTTTGAGTCTGTTTTTCCTTTTCTTGTTGTTTTGTTTTTCAATAACGTTTCCTCAAGAAAAGATTCACTTGGGCTTAACACAATTTCCTTTGATCCCATGGTCAAAGACAAACCGTTGTGTTGAGGATGGTGATAGTGACGATCTTGAGACTCTTGTGTTGGCCGATAATCATCGGGTGGTTCTTCGGGACCATTTTTGTTACTCAAAACACGACTAAGGTCTTTGTGGGCCCTCGACTCGGTTTCTGTAACAATCCTTTAGCTGTGAGTGGTGAGAAATTCGTAATTGCAAGTCCAAGTTCAGTGCCACTAGTCTAGAACTTGCCCTGAGTGTTGTCTAGGCGAAATTCTAGGTGTAATTTGACTTGAGAAGTGACTATAGGATTTCTTTGGCTTGAAAAAATAATTGAACACTTCCATGACCTTCCAAAAGACATATTCCCTAGCCAACCTTTTGAGCCTTAATCCCTTTCTTTCAAAAACCAAGTTACAAGCCTTTAACCATTATTTTACCCTCTCTTGGCACCCGATCTTTCCTTGGCGCTAGGCAAAAAACATAAGTTTGGGGGAGATATGAGGGATGTGATAAAGTGAAAAAGAAGGCACAAAATAAAGAAAAGTGAAAAGGCAATGAAAAAGAATGAAAATAAAAGAATGAACAAAAAGAAGAAATAAAGGGAATTGATGAAAAAGTGATGCCAAAAGTTTGGAAAGCATAAGAAGAAGATAAAGGGGATTGATGGAAAAAAAAGTGTCTCTCCAACCCTACAAAAGATAAAAGGACTCAAAGAGTCAATGTGAGAACGGTAAAAAATGAAGTGCTTAAGAAAAGATAA
>MDKI01103167.1:0-14131 GCA_005239505.1 Nicotiana paniculata
ACATGAAAAGAAAGTATTATTAATAATATTTTTATTTAGGGTGGGGGTGGGGTGGAAGGGTGGGGAAGTTGAAAATTATCAAAGAGCATCGAATGGATTTAATTTTTTTACCAAGAACATCATAGTACTTCAATTTTGAAAGTTAAAATTTTTGTTTGAGGGTAGAAATTCGAAGTTGATGCTTGATTATAGCTAAAAATTGTTTGAGGGTAGATTATTTATGCTTAAATCTTTCATTCAAATACTTGTTTGTTGATTTGGTTGAAAAATGTCAAAACTCCATTATTGATCCTTAGAGAGACAAAGTATATCTACTTAATTTGGTGATGTTTAACTAAATTGTTAATTAAGGATTGCTTATTTTGATATTTGGAAGGTTTGTTTTAAATTTGAGATAATTTATGTTGATTTGGGACGGTTTAGTTAAATTAGAATTGCAACTTCAAATAACACTTTATTGAATGAGACAGATAAATATTGTGAATCTATCATTATTCGTGAACATTTAACATAATAGGCAGAACGAAGATAATACATGACTTGCCAATCCGCCAAATTTGTGAATAGTGTACAACACCACAAACCTTATCAATCCGATAAGACTTGATTGAACAAGATATGTAGAATTATTTTGATAATTTACTTAGTAGTAAGAAATCATTATTACTATGTGATGACATCTTTTATAAATATTTTACAAACCTAAATACTTTTTAAAATAATACATAACTCTATGTGAACGGTAGGATATATACAAGATGGCTCAAACACTATCGTAATTATAAGTGTCAATGGTTCATTAGAAATAGACCAAACCTATTGAATCAAACTTACCAATTTTTAGGTCTATTTTAATAAAATCATAAATTTTTATATAAATCTACAATTCGCGAACTCGTAAAAATAGAAAATTGAAATTTTAATG
This sequence comes from Nicotiana paniculata, assembly GCA_005239505.1. Taxonomy (NCBI): domain Eukaryota; kingdom Viridiplantae; phylum Streptophyta; class Magnoliopsida; order Solanales; family Solanaceae; genus Nicotiana; species Nicotiana paniculata. Next base: position 926 of record MDKI01103167.1, read on the forward strand.
AAACTAAATCTTTTGAGCATATACGAAACACTAAGTACGAAAAGCAACATAATTTAAAATGAAGAACACATCCCTTACTCTGAGTGTTCCTCATTGAAGTGTTGATGCATTTGAGCTTCCCCTTGGAAATGGTAGGAACAAGTGTCATTCATGCATTGGAGCTTGTGGTACCTATGTACCTCTGTTTATCTTGAAAATGGTAATTACAATTATATTTGATTATGTGGTTCTATAAATAGTGATCTATTTTAATACCAGTTGTTTATGCAGTAGATGCTGAGTGTGAAGTGAGAAAAATGAAATGAAAGCAAAAGGGAGCGAGATTACGCAAACCGAGCAACGTAGAGACCGGTCTCGAGGGTGGTCGGAAGAGCCTCGGGGTCGATCTTTAGAAGCTTGACTAGGGGCTATCGATAACAGCGTAACAGTGTTGAAGTCTTAAGAATGGCCTATTTATGATCAATAACAAGTAATAAATGAAGAATAATTCAAGAAGACAATAAATGAGAAGCAATAAATTAATGAAATAATTGTAGAAAATATTTTAGTTAAAGAGCAGAGGATGTTCTTGTTCTTGTATTGAATATGATGTATGTTATAAAGTTACAAGGGTCCCCTTTATATATGAGAGGGAATCCCAAGATAGTACATGTATAATTAATACAAAGAGATATGACTGGTACAACCATTTAATGCCACAGTACATGCTTGTACTATTTTGTGTATTTTGTTAGCTTTAACCACGTGCCCCTTGGGAATTTGCCGTCTTTCAATGTTGACCTTCGACTTTTGCTGCCTCGAGGTCGAGGAACTTCAATATGTACTGCCTCGAGGTCGAGGACCTTCGATATGCCCCTTCGATGACAAAAACTTGAACCTTCGAGCCTTCTGAGCGTCGAAATGACCGTAAAATAAGGCTCTCCGATTTTAGCCATATACATATAGTCCCCGCATTTCTTAGAATGAAGAGATAAGAAAAAGTCTTACCTTTTGCCTCTTCGACAATCCTATTATGACGTTAGTCCCTTCAAAGCATTAAATGACGTGACATGAAAAGTTGTGCAGAGGTCGCTGTCAACATAGTTCTCGAGAAGCCCATGAACCATCATAGGTTCGACTCTTCGGCTTCAACCCTGCCCAAAGGGACTCTATAAATACTACAATCACTTGCCTTTTCATAGTTTTGCATCTTCTTCATCTTCTCCAAACCTTCAAATTTCAACTAAGTGCTTCCCATTCTTATCTTCTGCCTGTGCACGTTTTTCGCCTTCTCACTTCAAAACTCGATAGTTATCATAGCAAGAACTTCCAAAACGGTTCCATAAAAGGAGGGAGATGCTTCTACATCACGCCCGTCTAAGAACAAGTCAAAAATTCCTCCTACCACCGAGCAATGCATCCCTGGCCCTTTCGACACCTTTTCTGACTTCACAATTGAAAAAAACCCTTCTACACCTGGCCGATGTGATCCCATGTTCCGATACATAAGTGTAGCATCGGATATATAGAGGGTAAAACTTGACTGTCACTGGGGGGAGGCGGTTCGAGCAGAGATCCCTACGGCTCACGAAACATAGTCACTGTTGGTCCCAAACGCACACGCAAGTATACGTGGTCGTACAAGTAATATAATGATAAATCGAGTGTCGAACCCATAGAGACTTGTGTAGACTACTTACTAAATCACTATAATTATTATTTAATCAAGCCAAAATAAAAATCCAGGAATATAACTATATTATACTACGATTCTAAGAAATAACTAATTATCAAGTAACGAGAGTATTGTTGTGTATTCAGTAGAGACAAATTGTCCAGGGTTGTGATTGTTTCACCATTCCTATTGCATTCTAATTAACTCTCCCTTTCATATAATTCACTCATGGTTGCTAATTAATCGATAAATGTTCTCATAGCCTTCTCCCGAAGCACTACTCGCCTATTCTCAATAGATTAACGCCTATATTCCTATGAAATTAATCTATTAGAACGCACTAAGATTACGATGTTTAATTAAGCACTGTGACTAGGTATATTCCTATCCTAACCACAAATCCGCTCCCCTGAAGGGTTAAGATTGCGCTCTCTTCAACTCTTCTCTAATCTATACACGGCTTTCCCAAGCATAGCATAGATAACATATGGAACCTAACTGCTGGCCAGACAATTAATCAATTAAACAAAGAATTGAAGAAACAACCATATATTGAGTGAATTAAAATCAAGGTTAAACTAATGTCGAACAACAATATCCATGGCTAAATCACAACCCCCGAACAATGGGTGTTTAGCCACTCATGCTAAAATCAAACAATTGCATAAGTGTTGAATTAATTATAAAAACTAGAAAAAGATGAAGAAAACTGAGAATTCTCCGCTTCCTAATGATCCCGTGTGTATCTCTCCTCCAAAGTGGCGTGAATATCCTCAAAAATAAGCTTGGACTTGCTTTTATACGTGTTGGGTAGGTTTAGGGCCGAAATAACCGTGTCCCGGGCAAAATAGGAAAAAATCACGTCACTGGCGCCCTGGGTAGCGCCAGGAGCCCACCAGGGCGCTTCCCCAATAATGTTTCTACCTCCAGTGCCACAGGTGGAGCCCAGCCCTGCCTGTGGCGCCCAAAATCGCCGTTTTGTCCGGTTTTTGCGTTTTGGCTCTAATTTCGTGCGTTTCGCCCCCAATTGATCCCGAATCATTCCTACACATAAAAACACTTCAAATTAATATAAATCATCACATTTAGCATCTAAAACTCATGAAACAAAAGTAAAATATGAGGTGATATATATAGAAATATATATACTTTAAGCTAAACATCAACACCCCACACTTAGACTCTTGCTCGTCCTCAAGCAATGGGACAATCTACTATCCTTCAACACGAACAAAGTTCATTATCAAGGAGTATTTTACTTTTCAACCACACACCTTACCCCTTGACTATGATCGATACAGGCAATCAAGTTGAACATACAAAACTTCACATTCTTCCCCTTCTTTAAACGTTCCCAAGTATAACAAATTAATCAATCATACCAACAACCTAATTTCAACCACCAAACCTCAAGATTCAACTTGTAACCACTAAGATCTCTCAATTCACGTAATCACCCAACAAGAAAGCTTACAACATTACCAATTTCTCAAGAGATCATGTGCCCTCACCAACAACAAAAGAGTGAATATAACTAATCCACACATTCAAATATGCTTTTTGAACATAATTTAAGGACATCACACAATTGAACAAAAATTCACTCATTCTCACAAAGAATTCATATGCATCCCGTGGTCGTACCATAAGCTTTCCCTTAGTGTAGATTTTTACTAATTTAAGTTAGCCAAATATATGATCAATTAGGACTTTTAAAGTTGTAATGTAGGCTAAGGGACGAGTAGGATATATTTAGGAATAATGACTAACCCTCCTAAGCACTTTAGTACACTACCTTCACAAATCAACCCATAATCTTCTCAACCAATTCCCTTGCCACAACTCATATTCAACATATCCCTTTTTCAATTAAGCACTTCTATATTTTCACTAGCACAAATTAATAGAAATTGGAGGTGTGTATCTTTTTGTACATACTTTTACTATGATTTCTTTTTTTTTCTTTCCTACACACACTCCATACATGAAGATTCAATGGCTAGTGACTTTTGAATACAATTTTAGTGCACCAACATGCCCTTCTATGGCTCCAGTCAAATGCTACTCCCCAATATCTCACCTTACTTCTTTTAGCGACTAAGTGCCTTAGGAGGAAGAGGTGCAAAAATCTCAATTTAAGAACAAATAGGGGTACGGCTTGTAATGTGGGCACCAAAGAAAACGTCAAAAGGCTCAAAGGGGCTAGCAATGGAAAATTTAATTCTTATGTGACAAGCACATCCATGATCAAACAAGAAAAATGCCTAGGTCATCCCCTAAACTACATAACTTACAATTTCGCTTCAATTAACACATGGGGCAAGTTCTAGACTACACAGGATAACATATAAAAGCACTAAACCTCACTCACACATTGCACATGACTCAATCACAACGGTTTTATTCAACTCTCAAGTCAAGCAAGCACACAAAATTGAGAGAATTAAGCAATATCACACTATGTGGCCTACAAGTCAAACAACTGAGATAAGGCGTCACAAAATAGACTATTTATTTTTTCTTAGGCATCACAAGTCAAACCAAATACAAGGGAAAGCAGAATGTATGTCATAACCTAATATTCCAGCACCAAACATGTCAATGGGTATCTCTAAGTTACTCAGTTTCTTCCTAACTACTCTAACAAAGATAATTTTTAAGTGCCCGATTCGAGCTACACCCTTGGAAAAGAACCGGTGCCTTAAGAAAAACAAAGGGATAATACCTAACTATCCTAAAAAAATAAAAAAAATCAATTTGGCGTTTTATTTTTTTAATCGGACTTTATCCCTCAAGAAAATTGTCCAACAGATCCATCGTTGGGAAAAATCTGAGCTTTTTCTATATTTTTTTTCTTTTCGTGTCTTAACTAAATTTTTTTTTTTATACAATTACACTTCACTTCAGAAAGTAGTTTACTCACCCTACACTTATGTTATGCATAGTCCTCGATGCATGATCACAAAGAAAAACATTAAAACAAGGGTGAGAAATACTCCCTGAGACCCTCTTGGGCCTAGCTCGGACATGATTCTCAATCTTTAGAGTCGGGATAACCCCACACTTAAGCTCAAACATGCCCCTCAGCTTCAACTTTGGGTACTCAGACTTCCCCTACTCTGGAAAATAAAAACAACACAAAACTCGACACTTAAAAAAAATAAAAAATAAAAGATATACAGGATGAATTGCCTCCCAACAAGTGCCTTATTTATAGTCGTGGCATGAATCTGCTACTCTGCTCAGGCTGGGCGCTTTCTCTTCTTCTTTCTCCCATGAAGCCTAGCCTTTTTGCACGCTCTTAACAGGTCTCCTTTTTCATCTCTGGCTCTTTTCTCAATTATCTTTACACCCTCAGCTTGCAACACCACCTCCTCTGGATCACTGCCATTCACATAAGGACTCTGCTCTATCCCCTTCATGTCAACCACAGTAATCATGCACAGGTACTCATAATTCTTTGGGAGTTTAAGTGCCTTGTACACATTAAAAGTGATCTCTTCATCGTCAACTCTCATTTTTAACTTCCCTGCCCTTACATCAATAATTTCTCCACCAGTAGCTAAGAATGGTCGCCCCAAAATAATGGGCACTTCCTCATCTGCCTCATAATCAAGAACAATAAAGTCAGCAGGGAGAATAAACTTTCCTACTCGAACTAACACATCCTCAATAAATCCTTCTGGCATAACTAGTGACCTATCTGCTAATTGTAAAGTGATTGTGGTAGGTCTAAGAACACTCAATCCGATTTTCTTGAACGAAGAAGAGGGCATCAAATTTATACTAGCCCCTAAATCACACAGGGCTCTACCAACTTCTTGTTTTCCAAGAGACAAAGGAATTGTGAAACTCCCAGGATCCTTCAACTTAGGAGGAAGTTTACTCTGAACCCTGGCACTGCACTCTTCAGTAAGTTCCACTATTTCGAACTCTGCATGTCTTCGTTTGTTTGCCACAATATCTCTGAGATACCTTGCATACTTAGGCACTTCTTGCAAAATTTCCACCAAAGGCAAATTCACACTCACTTGGCTCAACATATCTAGGAATCTCTTGTACTTAAAATCATTTTTTTTCTCTGCAACCTTTGTGGAAATGGAGGTGGGGGTCCTTTATCATCTTTCTCATTCCCCTCTACTGGCTTGGGAACTAATTCTTCTTCAAGGTGAGCTATATTCTTCTTTTTCTGTGGAACTTCTTCTAGTACTCTTCCATTTCTCAAGGTAATCACATTGACTTGAGCTTTAGGATTAGGCTCAGTATCACTAGGAAGAGCCCCTACTGGTCTGGTATTTTGGGCACTGGGAAGTTGTCCCATTTGGCGTTCTAAATTTTTCATTGCTACTGCTTGGGCCTGCTGATCAGCCATTAATTTTTGATTGAAAACTAGCTGGTCGGCATCATTCTCTTCATAATCTTTCAAGGCTAGCTTGTTTTTCAGCCTGAGGTGGTCTGTATTATTGTTGAGGTGCTTGAGGCCGATATTGATTCTGATTGCCTTGATTTCCACCCAAAGAGAAATTTGGGTAATTCCTCCAGTTGGGATTGTAAGTTTCTCCATACTGATTTGTTTGGCCTCGATTTGTATTGCCCACAAAATATACAGACTCTAGATTTGCTGGGCATAGAGTGCTCATGTGACACTCTCCACAGACTTCACAAAATACCTGAATCTGTTGCACTGGTTGCACTGGCTGGGCCTGTTACAATGGTTGAGACTGTTGCTTGTTAATGATCAGGGTCATCTGATTGACTTGGTTAGTCAATGTAGAGACCTGAGCTGACAATGCTGAGACAACATCTAGTTCAAGGACCCCTGATGACTTTTGAACCACATTCCTTCCCATCTCACCTTGCCAGTCTGGATTGCTTTTGGAGAATTTATTCAATAATGAAAATATTTCATCATAATTCTTCTCCAATACCTGACCTCCAGCTGCTACATCTACCACTATTTTTGTTTGGGGATGGATCCCCTCAATGAAAGTGTGAACTAATACTTTGTCTGTCTGATTGCGATGAGGACAGTCTCTGAGTAGCCCCTTGAACCTTTCCCATGTTGAATATAAAGATTCGCCTGCTTTCTGTTTAAAGGAGACTATCTCACTTCTGATCTTTGTAGTCTTTCCTAAAGGGAAGAACCTTGCCAAAAATTTTCTCGCCAAATCATTCCATGTTGTAATGGAATTAACTGGTTCTGCCTTTAGCCATCGCTTTGCTTCGCCCAACAGAGAGAATGGGAAAAGCGTGAGCCTCACATAATCTGGCGTGACCCCGTTAGTGATATAAGTATCACTAATCTCCAAGAAGTTCAGAATGTGCTGCTGTGGATCCTCGTGTGGAAGACCCATAAACTGCCCGTTTGCATGAAGTAGCTATATCATGCTCTGTTTCAGCTCAAAGTGCCTAGTAATTCTGGGCTTCACGATTCTGGAGGTAACATTAGCAATACTGGGCATTGCTACCTCCTGAACAGCCATGTGTTGTTCCTCTGCCATGTTCATAGAAAATTGAACGAGGTCCGGAAAATTGTCTGTATCCCTTGCTTCCCTCAAAGCCATCAAGTATGTCCTGGCTTCTGACCCTACGCATTCAATCAAAGTTCCTGAGATTAGAGCAACGATCAAGTAACGTTAGACTAGATGAAATAAACAACTAAAGTAAAAACTAGGAAGTAGTCTATATTCAAGTCCCCGGCAACGGCGCCAAAAACTTGTTGGTCCCAAACGCACACGCAAGTATACGTGGTCGTACAAGTAATATAATGATAAATCGAGTGTCGAACCCACAGAGACTTGTGTATACTACTTACTAAATCACTATAATTGTTATTTAATCAAGCCAAAATAAAAATCCAGGAATGTAACTATATTATACTGCGATTCTAAGAAATAACTAATTATCAAGTAACGAGAGTATTGTTGTGTATTCAATAGAGACAAGTATTCCAGGGTTGTGATTGTTTCACCATTCGTATTGCATTCTAATTAACTCTACCTTTCATATAATTCACTCATGGTTGCTAATTAATCGATAAATTCTCTCATAGCCTTCTCCGGAAGCACTACTCGACTATTCTCAATAGATTAACGCCTATATTCCTATGAAATTAATCTATTAGAACGCACTAAGATTACGATATTTAATTCAGCAGGGTGACTAGGTATATTCCTATCCTAACCAGAAATCCGCTCCCCTGCAGGGTTAAGATCGCGCTCTCTTCAACTCTTCTCTAATCTATACACGGCTTTCCCAAGAAAAGCATAGATAGTATATAGAACCTAACTGCCGGCTAGACAATTAAGAAATTAAACACAGAATTGAAGAAACAACCATATATTGAGTGATTAAAATAAAGGTTAAACTAATGTCGAACAACAATATCCATGGCTAAATCACAACCCCAGAACAATGGGTGTTTCGCCACTCATGCTAAAATCAAACAATTGCATAAGTGTTGAATTAATTGTAAATACTAGAAAAAGATGAAGAAAACTGAGAATTCTCCGCTTCCTAATGATACCGTGTGTATCTATCCTCCAAAGCGGCGTGAATATCCTCAAAAATAAGCTTGGTATTGCTTTTATACGTGTTGGGTAGGTTTAGGGCCGAAATAACCGTGTCCAAGGCAAAATAGGAAAAAATCTCATCACCGGCGCCTTGGGTAGCACCGGGCGCCCACCATGGCGGTGCCCCAATAATGCTTCTGCCTCCAGTGCCACAGGTGGCGCCCAGCCCTGCCTGTGGCGCCCAAAATCGCCGTTTTGTCCGGTTTTTGCGTTTTGGCTCTAATTTTGTGCGTTTCGCCCCCAATTGATCCCGAACCATTCCTACACATAAAAACACTTCAAATTAATATAAAAATCATCACATTTAACATCTAAAACTCACGAAACAAAAGTAAAATATGAGTCTATATACATAGAAATATATACACTATTAGCTAAACATCAGTCACGCACAAGGCTGGCTTTCTCAGTGTATATACATACCCCTTCACCTTAGGCTCCGTCGATTCTTCTTCTCCACCGATTGACCCGGTGATTCTTGATTTTTGTCATCAATACCAAGTGACACTTGGTAAGATCTATCCTTCTTTTTGGAGGATTGTATATATGTTTCGACATATCACCAACATGGTCAAAGGAATGACTTTCACCCTCGACCATTTGATCATATTGAACAACCCTCGACTCTTTCGCGGGGGCCTCATTAAACTGCACTGCCGAACCACCAAGGTGTTCCTCGCCTGCATCGATGAGGACAGAGATCAGGGATGGATGGGCCAATTTGTTAGAATCAGAACTTCGGGCATCATCTCCGCTGACAGAATGTCATTCCCGGAGGAATGGAATATGAAACGTAAGTACCCCCTGAATTGATCATGCTTTGTTGTCTCTTTATCTTTCGACTGATTTTCTTCTAATTGTGCAGTCACTGTTTGGTTTCCCGACGCGGTTCAGGACCTGTCAGGGTGGATCAAACATTTAGACTCCGCTTTCCCATACAAAAAATGCGTATGGCGTGAGCTGGCCAAAACACAATGGCAGGCTAAGAACCATGGTACGCTCTTGTTGCTATTGTTTGTTCATTCTTCATAAGAACTTTTGATGGTGATGTTTTTTGACATAACATGTTTGTGCAGGCCTTGGTGAAGGCGTGTTGATGAGGTCACCCTCACCTGGTGAGGAAGAGGCCTCGAAGACCACCAAGGATAGGAAAAGGAAGAAAGAGGCCTCGACAAAGTCTCCAAAATGAAAAAAAGCCAAAGGCTCGGAAGCCTAGACCGATGCCATGGTCTTGTCTTCGGTGGCCGGTGAGAGCCTGCGGGCCGAGGAAGAGTGCGATGATACTTGCCATTTGGTACAAAGGGAAAAATGAAGCGCTGAGGCTTCGAGAGCTATTGGGCGGTCGCCCGCTGATTTAGAGGCAGCCGATGCAGACCTGCCATTTGTAGAGGAGACCCTCGAGGAGGGTTTGGGCGCAGTCCCTGATACGCTCATCGGACATGGCACAGTCCGTGTTGAATATCTCGGAGGGCTTGCTACAAGAGCTTTCCGAGGTCGGGAAGAAGCCTTGATGGAGGCTGATATTGTTGGGGGACTTCATTCGGGCCCGTCATTTTCTCCAGGGGAGATACGGGATGCTCAAGTTAGGAGTGCTCCCGGTCTAGAGACCTCTCGTGGAGAAGATGACGCATTTAAAGACTACTTCGAGGGTGTAGATGAGGAGACCGATTTTGATGCCCCAGTTGCTCTTGAGGAAGCCGAGAGGCTCCAAAAGCAGGTGACATTTGAGAAACAATATGCTATTCTCTGATTTTCTATTCTTGTTTCTGATTTCCCTTCTCTGTGTTGCAGGTCAAGAAGCTGTATGACCAAGCCTTCTCCAAGATGCAAGATGAGTTGAATCATAATGGAGAGGATCTTAAGAAGCTTATGTCGGAGTCGGTCGAGCTGGAGGCTTTATGCGCTCGAAAAGAGGAGGAATTGACCAACCTTCGGGCAAGCTCGGAGAGAGCACTTCGGGAGAGGGCCGACTTCTGTGAGCAGGTATGTCGGTACCCACATTTTTATATTTAGTTGCAATGCTTGGTGTTGATTGACCTACTTTCTGCTTTTCGGATTAGGCAGAAGGACGCTCTGGTGGAGCGGCTTTGAGAGGAGCTTGCGGCCAAGGATGCCGAAATCCTAGAGTTGGCTCGGCTGAATGACGCCGCAGCTTCAGAGAGGGAGGTGCTTCAGGGGGAGCTATCCTCGGTTCAAGACCTTCTCCTAGGTTCTCAGGAGGAGGCTGTTGCACTATCTGCGGCCAAGTCTGAGGCCAAGTCTGAGGCTAATGAATACGTCTCCTCATACAAGAGAGATGTTGTTGATGCGAATGATCGGGCCAGGGAGATATCCGAGAAGGCCGAGCTAAAGCTGGCTCGAGCAGTTGCTTATGCCCGTGCACAAGCAAGAAGGCAAGCCCTCGAGGAGGTGAGCGCCAAGGGTGTCGATCTCTCAGCCGAGATCGAAGAGACCAGGTCCCTGGAGGAGGAATTTGTAATGCCGAGTACATCGGATGAGGGCTCTAAAAGCGGCTCGGACAGCAGCGAAGGCGAAAAGTAGATTTTCCTCCTTTTTTTTCCTTTTTCTGTATATGGGACACTTCGGGGGAATTTTTGTAAATAACACCTCTGTAAATATATTTTTTGAAATAGAATATCTTTTGTCACGTATCGCGCAAACTTTGTGCCGTAATACTTATGCAACAATTAAATTGTATGCTTTGATTCTTAACTCCTCGAAACTCGCACTTGCAATAGTAGATCCCCTCGAGATCGTATACCTTCTCGAGTCTAGGTCGGCATGTGAGATTCGATCCCTCGAATGCTGTATGACGATATCATTTATGTGACGTGAGTGTGAAGTGACCGAGGTTGGTTCCACCGATACATTTACCCAATGTCACGCCTCCTTTTTCCCGATAGGGGTGGGATAAGGGAGTTTTTCCAATTTAAGTGACATTATTCGATTTTGGGATTTATTTATTTGTTTCAGAGTCGCCACCCAGATTTTTTACGGTGTTCCAAGACACCATTTATTTATTAGAAATCCCAAAACCTAGGAATTTTGACTCTGTTAAATTGTCTGCGAACCAGAAATCCGGGTTAGGAATTATGTTAACCCGGGAGAAGGTGTTAGGAACTCCCGAGTTCCGTGGTTCTAGTACGTTCTCTTGATGATTAAACTTGGCTTAAATTAATTACTCATTCTAGGACCTATATGTATTTATCCTTTACCACTTTTTAACTACTTGATTTATCTAAAGAATTACCTTAATGCGAGTTACGCGTACGTATACTCGTTTAGTTTGGCATGTCAAGAATCATGTCACGCGTATGTGTACACAGTTCACGACACTTAGTTTATTTAAGAAAAAGTTTGGTCAAAATCGCACGAACGCGTGCCTTGATTTATTTTGAAAAATCGTAACTATGTCACGCGAATATATATATAATCACGATAAATTATTTACTAATGCATGCCTAAAGTATACTAACGCATTCATGGATTATTTATTAAACTAGTTTGAGGTGGTTGTAAGGACGTGATTTATGAAATTAATATACAAAAATTTTATTAGTAATACTAAGAATTTCAAAGTTACAACTCAATAATTATGTCTAACTTTACTAATATTCTATCATTTGTTGTATAAAGATAAGACCAACGGCTAGCCTTTAGTTCATAAAAGTGTTACATTGACTAAGAAAAAAAATCAAATAATTATCAAATTGCTTAAAGGAATTGAATTTAGTGTGTTAAAGACAAACACAAAACCCCACTCACAATTAGTAAAATGAAAAGGGAACAAAAGAAGATATTCCATCACTCTTTCGACATTTTAAATACAAGCATACACTTCTGTACACAAACAAAATCACAAATACTACCTAAAATTTAAATGAAGCAGTGAAATGGACAAAAAATGATATAGAAAATCACTTAGAAAAATCAGTCACATACATTGAGCCACCAAAGCATAAGACACGAAAGTTTTCCAGAAAAACTTACCCAATCAAACAGAGCAAAGCTAAAATAAGCCAAATGAAAGCAGAAACAAACTCGAACGGAGCTCAGCGATTCCGGAAAACAAACAGTAAAATCGGCAGAAAATCGAACGGGACCAAAGAAACGGGACTTCACCGTCGACCTCGACTCTTGGCGTGGCTGTTTTGTTCAAAAAAAAAAAAGTTGTTCTGATATGATTTTCGTGGCTGCTTTGGGGCTGGTTTTGCCAGTGGTTTAGGGGTGGTTTGAGGTCAATTTTGAAGGAATAAAAGAAGCAGTTGCTGCTGCATTTTTATCGCATGAAGCAGCTGCATTTTTACTACTTTTTGTACTATTTTATGTTTGAAAGTTACCAAACTTTCATGGGGTTGAAAGACTGGTTTTGAGGATGGAAGATGATGCATTCATGGCTGAATTTTCTGGGGTTTAAATAGTATTTATTGGCTGTATTTTCAAGTGTTTCATGGAGGTTTGTGAGCTGATTTTGGGGGTTGTTTCGGCAGCGTTTTTAGCTCTTTTTGGGTTGGATTTGGGGTGATTTCAGGCTTGGTTTCAGGTTGATTTACATGGTGTTTTTCAGCTATGTTTATTGAGGTTTGAAAGCTGATTTTTGACTGGAGTCTTATGGAGAAAGAAGAGGGTTGGTCGCTGTCTCTAATGTGTGTATGTGTTGTTGAAGAACAAAGGGAGTTAGGGAATTGGGACGTGGAGGGTCATGGGTGGTTAGTTAGGATTTGTGGGGGTGAGGCATGAGTGAAGTGGGGAAGTGGGGAAGGTGGGTGTTATTATTATTATTATTATTATATATATATATATATATATTTATGTATATATTACATTTAAAATTATATAAATAAGAAAACTCAATATTTACACTATAGTTTAAATTATACTAAGAATAATACTATTATAACTTGCATTTAAATTAGAAGAAACTAAATATTATATATATATATATATATATATATATATATATATATATATATATATATA
>ML365412.1:0-23835 GCA_005239505.1 Nicotiana paniculata
ACATATCACACTCATTCCACACATAAGATTGAGTTGGTGCACATAACTCGCTCTTGGGAAGATATTGATAATTTTGCTCTGGGTGATCTCCTCCATAATATGCATAATGAGGATCAAAAGTAGAATTATCAACATCCAAACTCTCATAATTCCATGATGCCATGTTTTAACAAATAAAACTAAAATAAAGAAAATAAAAATCAAATACTAAAAAACAAAATTCAACTTGAAACCTAATAATATGTACAATTACAGCTACACTTGATAATATTGTTAATTCCCCGGCAACTGGGCCAAAATTTGATCACGCTCAACTATGTCTAATAAAAGACTTAGCGGGCGTTGCAAATATAATCCGAGGTATTATGCCCAAAGTAGATCCCACAGGGAATTTACGTATCAAGTAAGCTATTAGAATACTCAACTGTCACTTGATGTTATTTAAATTACTAAAACTAAAGAATAAAACTAAAGATTAACTACGCTAAGGTGTAAACAATTGTAATAAATATCTAAGGTTATGGTTTCCCCCGTCGGTGAATTTACTTCTCGGATACTTTATATAGATTGATTAGTTGTCTTTATCAATCATGAACACTCNCATTAATCAACCCATCATAACTTTATTAATAACACAATAAGTTCATCCTCCAACGGATTCTACCAAAACCCTAGATTAAAGAAGTTAGCAACATGTTCAAAAGAATCAACTCTAAAATAACTTGCATAATGAAACTACAAAGTAATGGAGAAAATTTGTACAAATTGATGTCTTGTCGTCCGTCTCTTCGAATCCCCCCTAAGTTGTGTTTTTGGGGTCTATTTATATGTTTAGGATAAACCCTAAACGTGTAGGAAACTTCTATTCCAACCGGAAAACACTTAAACTCGTCAAAACTCGAAATTGACCGGAACCAGGGACCCGGGCGTTTGGGCTCAAACGCCCCCCTAAAGCCAGAGCAGGCCTGGCGTTTGGGCTCTAAGGCCCCCCTAACGCCAGGGGCTTCCTGGATTTAGGGGCCAAACGCCTGGATAAGGCCAGGGCGTTCCCTCTTCGCCTCTTAAGTGTATTTTCGACGTATTTGCATCCATTTAGCTCGGTTTCCATCTCCAATTCACCTACACATGAAATAAACTCCATTAAGCACATAAAACGTGTGTTTTATCATTAACGCACATAAAATGTAAGGCATATAACGTGTTAAAACATGAATTCTAGCCTCGCATCATATATTGCGATGCTTCAAGGATTGGTCTTGGGTGTGTGTTGATGCAACATGGTAAGTTTATAGCTTATGCTTCAAGGCAATTTAAGGATCATGAAAAGAACTATCCAATACATGACTTAGAGTTTGCGGTGGTGGTTTTTGCATTAAACATTTGGCGCCATTATTTGTATAGGGTCCATGTAGATGTGTTCACGGACCACAAGAGCCTTCAATACATTTTCAAACAGAAGGAATTGAAATTGAGGAAGAGAAGGTGTCTTGAGTTTCTCAATCGCTTTGCGGGCCAAAAATTTGTCACATAACCGTCTTGGGCTTTTGCGAAGGGAAGTTATGCGGTGCATTATGCGACCGCATAACAGGTATGTGGACCTCACACTGGTCACATACCTGGGCAGAAAATTCAAGCCCCTGAGAAGGTGTCTTGAGTTGCTCAATCTCATTAAACACATGGTGTCGATAGAGTGCTCAAATGAGCTATAATCTTGATCATCCTTCTAATTTTTTATTCAACTTGTTGTACCCCTAAAATAGATTGAAGGTGCTAAGGGTTCCGGAACTTTTTGTAGAAATTAAGGGAAAGCTCAATTGAGATATGTCTAAACTCCCTTCTTCTTTGATTCAAACCCCGATGTTCGAGTATTTGGTGTAAGTTCCTAGCTTGATCATGAGAGAATTGGCTGCCCTAATATATTATGTTGAAAGATTCATGTTCAATACTTGTTCTAAATGCTTACTATGTCGTCATGCTATTTGAGAATGTGTTTGAAATGAGGAATCTATGTTGAGAAAGGATAAGAATATCATTTCATGAATCGAATAATGCTTGCTAAGCTAATTTGTATGAAAAGCCTCCGTGTGACTAAGATTGTTTAAGCTCCTTCCCTTATGTGTGCATTGCCTTATATGATAGGCCTTATTGAAGCGATGACAAAGTTATCTTACCGTATAAGAAGGGAAATTTAAATTTTAAAAGATACCAAGTTCCAAGAACGACTTAATAAATGAGGCTACTCGTGCCATGTAATGAAAGATGGGAAAGGAAAGTGAATCGAAATGAACGATTGAAAGGATGATGTCTCAAGTGAGATGGCCTAGCCGAACGGGCCGTGATCGGACGCAAAGCCTCACACATGGTTGTTATTCTCATGGATTGATTGATTGAGATTGTGGATATGGATGATGTCTCACTTGAGATGACCAAGCTTTTTGGGTCGAGATCGGACTCCGTGTAGGAATACAGTTGGCACATGGCACTAAGATTATCAATCTAATAAGATGGAAAATTGATCCGGAAACTATGTGATCTTTACTTGATGTTTTTTTTGAATTTCTGTGATGCTTTTACTGTTTATTAGGATTGTCTTCTCTTTATTTCACTGTTCATTCCATTAAGATTGGTGTTTGTCTTTACATACTAGTACTATTCGACAGTACTAACATCACTTTTGCCGGGGGCGCTACATCCTTGAATGGATGTAGGTGGTTGCGTAGCAGACGGTGCCGATCGTAGCTAGCGGCACATCCTCTTCTCAATATTGTGTGATTACCCAAAAGTTCATCCCTTGTTTTATAAGTCAATTCTCTGTTCCCAAGTCATGAAAACCTCCTTTTATCTCACCTCGATTTGTGTGCGCATCCAGGGCATAGAGCCGGGAAGCCTTTATGTGAAAAATTGAGAAAATTGATAATTTTGTTTTTGAAATGTGAATTAAGTTGACTTTGGTCAATATTTTTGGTAAATGGACCCGGACTCGGACCCGTTATTTGACGGTCCCGGAGGGTCCGTATGAAAAATGGGACTTGGGCGTATGCCCGGAATAAAAGTCTGGGGTCCCAAGCCCGAGAAATGAATTTTTGAAAGAAATTATTTTTGTGAAAATATAAAGGATTCTAGAAATTTGATTATGTGTGAACCTATTGTATTGGGCCCGTATTTTGGTTCCGGAGCCCGGTACAAGTTCAATATAATAGTTATAACATGTCTAAAAAATTTGGTAAGAAACGGAGGTCGTTTGACGTGATTCGGATCCACGGTTGTAAATTTTGATACTTAGAAAGTTTTGGAAGTTTTCTTTGATTTTTATGATAACTTCGTTATTTAAGATGTTATTTTGGCGATTTGATTGCACGAGTAAGTTCGTACGATATTTTTGAGGTTGTGTGCATGTTTGGTTAGAGCCCCGAGGACTCGGGTGACTTTCGGGTAGGTTTCGGGGTGTTTGAACTTAGAAAATCACTGCGGGTGCACCAGTTCTGGTGTGCCCGCACCTGCGAGCCTAGGGCCGCAGGTGTGAGACCGCAAGCATGCTTTATAGTTCGCAGGTGCGGTCCCCTCGTAGATACGGACCCTTCTTCCGTAGAATCGGTTCCGCAAGAGCGGATAATTTTCCCGCAGGTGCGGCCCCCTGTGGGCCTGTCCAATTCCGCAAGTGCGATCTATTTCCCGCACGCGCGAGAGCGCAGGTGCGACCTATGCAATGCAGGTGCGAGAGTCGGGCAGTGAAGTTTCTTTAACTTCACTCAGTTCTTCTTCAAATTTTTTTATAAAAATAGAAGATCTAGGGCGATTTTCTCAAGAGATTTTCTTCCCAAGTCATAAGTAAGTGTTCAACAACTAATTTCTTCCAACTTTCTAATGTTTTTTTTATCAATTATCATCAAGAATTCTAGGGTTTTGATGGTAAAAAACTTGGGATTTGGGTAGAGTTAGGGCTTTTTGAATAATTGGAATTTATACCTCAATTTGGGGTAGAATTCCGAGACTTATTACATATTCGGGCTCGTGGGTGAATGGTTGATCGGGTTTTGGTCCGAACCTCGTGTTATGACCGAGCGGGCCCGCGGTCGATTTTTGAATTTTTGGGAAAAATGATAGGAAATCTATAATTAAGCATTGGAATTGAATTACTTAGCATTTATTGATGTTATTGAGTTAATTATGTCTAGATACAACCGATTTGGAGTCGAGTTCAAAAGGAAAAGCGATGATTGAGGATTGATTTTGGTCGTGGAAGTCGAGGTAAGTGTTTGTCCTAACTATAGCTTGAGGGAATAGGTGTTGAGTCTTAGTTGCTATGTGTTTATACCATGTTCAACGTATAGGTGAGGTGACGAGTGCCTATACGTTGGTGTCAAGCATGCCCGTGAGTCAGAAATTATTTGATTTTCATTGATGTTTACTGTGTGTTAGCTTGAATTTCACTTTAGTTGTTGTCCATTTGGTGGAAATTCTTGGTAATGAATATTGTTGAGTATTTGTTTCAGTTGAGGAATCTTATGTAAAGATATGTACTTGAGTGAGATTGTTATAGCTGTCCCTGCCGGGATAGTGATATTTTACTGTTGTTCCCTTGTCGGGATGTTATGATTTATGATTCATATTGTTGATTTTTCCTTGCCGAACTTCTGTTATTGATATTTTTTGGGTGAGGAAGAGTGTAAAGCACGAAGGGTGATGACGTGTATTGTTTATTGTGAGGAAGAGTGTAAAGCACGAAGGGTGATATCGTTCCATGTTATGATATTAAAAGCACGAAGGGTGATGCCGTGCCATGTTATGATATTAAAAGCAGAAGGGTGATGCCATGTCGTTTCTATTTATTATTTTGCGAGGATGAGAGTATAAGCACGAAGGGTAATGCCGTGCACTTGCCTATATTAATATTTGGTGAGGATGATAGTAAAAGCACGAAGGATGGTGTCGTGCACTGTTTTCTCTGTCTTTGTTATTTCCTGTTGTTACTTAGATATTTGAATTGTTGGCTTATTTCGTTATTCCTGTTATCTGACATTGTTTTCCCCCGGCATGTTTCCCTTTTTCCTTTGTACTTAACTGGTTATTCTTGTTATTATCATTTCTTTCGAATATTATTAAATTGCACAGGTTGTCTTGATCGTCGTGTCCTAGCCTCATCACTACTTCGCCGAGGTTAGGCTCGACACTTACTCAGTACATGGGGTCGGTTGTATTGATACTACATCTGCACATCTTTTGTTGTGTATATCCCAGTACAGGACCCTTTAGACATTAGAGTTAGGAGGCTTCCTTCTGTCCAGTCGGAGACTCCGAGGTAGTCCTGCAGGCGTCCGCAGGCCTTGGCGTCCCCTTCCACTTCTTGATTTATGTTTTAGTTATTTAAAAAGACATATTTACTTTTTTTTAGACCATTTTATGTATTATTCGTAGATAGTCCGTGATATTGTTACTCCAAAGATATGGGATTTGGTTATTTTGGTATTTCGTAAAAGTAGTGGATTGAGTTATAAACATATAGCCTATTTAATTTTCATACTTTTATTTATGCAAAATGTTGTATTTCACCCGTATTCGTCTAATAATAAAAGATTCATGTAAATTTGAATATTCAAGTTGGCTTGTCTAGCGGGTTCAACGTTAGGCGCTATCACGGTCCCGACGTTGAGAATTCCGGGACGTGACAAGTTGGTATCAGAGCACTAGGTTGCCTAGGTCTCACAATTCACGGACAAGCTTAGTAGAGTCTGAGGGATCAGTATGGAGATGCCTGTACTTATCGCTCAGAGGCTGCAGAGTCTAGGAATAAATTCACATATATTCTTCTCTGTCGTGCGATTTGAATTCTAAATGCTAACTGAATTTATATTCTATTCTCTCGCAAATGGCGAGAACACATGCTTCTTCATCCACCGACCACCAGCCCAATCCTCCAGTTGCAGCTCCTACGAGGGGCTGAGGCCGTGCTAGAGGCCGAGGCAGGGCCATAGCGGCCCAGAGCAGCAGCCCCAGTGGAGGATCCTCAGGTAGAGTTTGCCGATGAGGTTCCAACCCAGACAGTCCCAGTTGGACCAGCTCAGGTCCCATAGGGCTTCATTGTCACCCAGGTACTTCACGATGCTCTGGTCCGTTTAGTGAGCCTCATGGAGATCATGGCTTAGGCAGGTCTACTTCCTACAACACCAGTTGTCTCTCAGGCTGGGGGAGGAGCCCAGACTCCCGCCACCTGTACACCAGAGCAGTTAGCTTATCAGTTGCAGACCCTAGCACCTCAGACAACTGGGGTAGTTCAGCCGGGTATTGCGGCTCAGGCCGTTGAGGGAGCAGCTATGTCTGCTGATTCTTTATGGAGATGGACTGGTTCACCAAGTTGTTTCCTAGTACTTTCAGTGGTGCACCTACAGAGGACCCCCAGGATTAATTAGATAGTTGCTTTGAGGTTCTTCGGAACATGGGGATCGTGGAGACCAATGTGGTCGATTTTGCTACTTTCCGCCTTTCTGGTCCTGCCAAGACTTGGTGGAGGGATTACTGCTTGACCAGACCAGCTGGATATTCGACTTTGTCTTGGGCTCAGTTCTCCGATTTGTTCTTGGAGAAGTTTCCTCCAGTCACCCAGAGAGAGGATCTCCAGAGGCAATTTGAGCGTCTCCAGCGGGGTTCTACAACAGTTACACTGTATGAGACCATATTCGTCACGTTGGCCCAACATGCTATCATGATACTCCCCACCAATAAGGAGAGGGTGAGGAGGTTTATTGAGGGGCTAGCTCAACCGATTAGACTACAGATGGCCAGAGAGACATGCAGTGATATTTCATTCCAGGAGGCGGTCAATGTGGCTAGCGAGTCGAGATGGTCTTATTGCAGGGTAGTGGTCAGGGGTCTGAAAAGAGGCCTCGTCATTTTGGCCGGTTTAGTGGTGCCTCGTCTGGAGGCAGGGATTCTTTTGGCAGAGGTCATCCTCCTAGACCCTTTTAGTCAGCACTTCAGGTATCCCGCAATGCACCACCAGCTCCTACCAGTGTATCGTCGCTCTAGAGTTTGTAGAGTGGTTACTCCGATCGACAGGGACAGTTTCAGGGTCAGTAGTCTCAGCAAGTGAGATCTTGTTATACTTGTGGTGGCTCGGGGCACATTGCTAGATTTTTCCCCCAAGCCTTGAGTGGTTCTCAGCACCAGGGTTCTCGTGCTATGATTCCCGCACTAGGTGATCCACTACCCCATCAGCTAGCAAGGGGTGGAGGTCAAGGTGCCGGAGGTGGAGGCCAGACAGTTAGAGGTGGGGGTCATGCTATTAGAGGTAGAGGTCATCCCGTAGTAGGTCAACCCAGGGATGTTCAGATTGGTGGGGCCCAGCCCCGATGTTATGCTATTCCCGCCAGGCCTGAGGCTGAGGCCTCTGATGCAGTCATTAAAGGTATGGTTTCAATTTGCAGCAGGGATGCTTCGGGTTTGTTTGATCCGACATATTCCTACTTGTCCTCATATTTTCCTCCTTATCTGATTATGCCTCGTGATTCCCTTAGTACTCCTGTATATATATATCTACACCGGTGGGTGATTCTATTGTGGTAGATCGAGTCTACCATTCATGTATAGTGGTTATTGGTGGTCTTGAGACTAGAGTAGATCTTCTACTCCTTGATATGGTTAATTCCGATGTTATTTTGGGGATGGATTGGTTGTCCCCCTATCATGCTATTCTGGGCTGTCATGCGAAGACTCTGACCTTGGCCTTGCCGGGAGTGCCTTGATTGGAGTGGAGGGGGACTCCTGGTCATTCTTCCAGCAGGGTTATTTCATATATGAAGGCTCGGCGCATGGTTGAGAAGGGGTACTTGGCCTATTTGGCTTATGTTCATGATTTTAGTGTCGAGGTTCCTTCTATGGAGTCTGTGCCCATTGTTCGTGAGTTTCCCGAGATGTTTCCTGCAGACTTGCCGGGTATGCCACCTGACAGGGATATTGACTTTTGCATTGATTTGGCTCCGGGCACTCAGACCATCTCTATTCCGCCATATCGTAATGCCCCGCCAGAGCTAAAGGAGTTGAAGGATCAGTTACAAGATTTGCTAGCTAAAGGCTTTATTAGGCCTAGTGTTTCTCCTTGGGGTGCACCAATTTTGTTTGTTAAGAAGAAGAACGGAATGATGATGATGTGCATTGACACCGACAATTGAACAAGGTTACTATCAACAACAAGTATCCTTTGCCGAGGATTGATGATTTTTTCGACCAGCTTCAAGGTTCCACAGTGTTTTCAAATATTTACTTGAGATATGGCTACCATCAGTTGAGGATTAGGGCATCCGATGTCCCTAAGATAACCTTTCACACTCGGTATGGGCACTATGAGTTCTTGGTGATGTCATTTGGGTTGGCAAATTCCCCAGCTGCTTTTATGGATTTGATGAACCGGGTGTTCAGGCCTTATTTTGATTCATTCGTTATTGCCTTCATTGATGATATTTTTATTTATTCCCGCAGCCGAGATGAGCACGAGTAGCAACTTTGAGTCATCCTCCAGACTCTGAAGGACAATCAGTTGTATGATAAGTTTTCGAAGTGCGAGTTCTGGTTAAGTTCAGTTGCATTTATGAGCCATGTTGTATTGACAGAGGGTATTCAGGTGGATCCTAAGAAGATTTCAGTAGTCAAGGATTGGCGTAGACCCACATCAGCTATAGAGATTCAGAGTTTCTTGGGCTTAGCAGGGTACAATCATCGGTTTGTGGAGGGATTTTCATCTATTGCAGCCCCGATGACCAGGTTGACTCAGAAGGTTTCCCAGTTCAGGTGGTCAGATGAGTGTGAGGCGAGATTTCATAAGCTCAAGACAGCCTTGACCACGGCACTGATGTTGGTTTTTCCCTCAGGTTCAGGGTCATATACTGCGTATTATGATGCTTCACGGGTTGTACTTGGGGCAGTGTTGATGCAGGATGGAAAGGTTATAGCATATGCTTCACGTCAGTTGAAGGTTCATGAGAAGAACTGTCCAATTCATGATATAGAGTTAGCTGCCATTTTCCATGCGCTGAAGATTTGGAGGCATTATCTCTATGGTGTATCATGTGAGGTGTTCTCAGATCATAAGAGTTTGCAATACCTATTCAAGCAGAAAGAGTTGAATATGAGGCAGAGAAGATGGTTGGAGTTGTTCGAAGACTATGACATTACCATCTTGTACCATTCTGGGAAGGCCAATGTGGTGGCCGATGCTTTGAGCCGGAAGTCAGCCAGAATGGGTAGTCTTGCTTATATTTCAGTCGAGGAGCGGCTGCTTACTTTAGATGTTCAGGCTTTGGCCAATCAGTTCATGAGATTGGATGCTTCTGAGACCGAAAGTATTTTAGCTTATACGGTGGCTCGTTCTTTATTATTCGACCGTATTTGGGATTGGCAGTACGATGATCTTCATTTGCGTGCCCTTAGGGACACGGTTCGGCACGGAAGTGCCAAGCAGGTTTCAGTTGCTGACGATGGAGTCTTGCAGATGCAGGGCCGTATTTGTGTGCCTGATGTTGATGGACTTCGTGATTTGATATTGCAGGAGGCCCATAGTTCCCGGTATTCCATTCACCCGGGCGCCGCAAAGATGTATCAGGATTTGCAGCAGCATTATTTATGGCGGAGAATGAAGAAAGATATTGTGGCATATGTAGCACAATGCTTGAACTGTCAGCAGGTTAAGTACGAGCACCAGAAACCCAATGGTTTGATGCAGCAGAATGAGATTCCCGACTGGAAGTGGGAGCGTATCACCATGGATTTTGTAGTTGGACTCCCACCGAGTCAGAGGAAGTTCGATGCGGTATGGGTCATTGTGGATAGGAGGACCAAGTCAGCACATTTCATCCCTGTAGAAGTTTCATATTCTTCGGAGAGATTGGCAGAAATCTACATCAGGGATATTGTTCGCCTTCATGGTGTTCCTGTGTCCATTATTTCTGACCGAGGTACTTAGTTTACCTCACATTACTGGAGAGTATTTCAATGGGAGTTGGGCACACGGGTTGAGTTGAGCACATCATTTCATCCCCAGACGGCCAAACAGTCCGAGCGTACTATTCATATTTTAGAGGATATGCTGCGGGCAAGTGTCATTGACTTTGGAGGTTCTTGGGACCAGTTTTTACCTTTAGCTGAGTTTGCCTAGTACAACAGCTATCATTCGAGCATTCATATGGCTCCTTATGAGGCGTTGTATGGTAGGAGGTGTCAATCACCGGTTGGGTGGTTTGAGCGGAGGGAGGCTCTCTTATTGGGTACGGAGTTAGTGCAGGATGCCTTGGATAAGGTGAAGATCATTCTGGATAGACTTCGTATAGCTCAGTCCAGGTAGAAGAGTTATGCAGACCACAAAGTTCGAGATTTGGCGTTCATGGTAGGAGACCGAGTATTTCTTCGAGTGTCGCCCATGAAGGGCGTGATGAGGTTCGGAAAGAAGGGCAAGCTGAGCCCTAGGTACATTGGTCCCTTTGAGATTCTGGATAAAGTGGGAGAGGTGGCCTACAAGCTTGCTTTGCCGCCGAGTTTATCAGCCATGCATCCAGTGTTTTATGTATCTATGTTTCGGAAGTATCTCACCAATCCATCCCACGTGCTTGACTTCAGCAGTGTCCATATGGACAAGGGCTTGACTTATGAGGAGGAGCCGGTAGCCATATTAGGCTGGCAAGTTCGTCAGTTGAGATCGAAGAGTTATCCTTCAGTTTGTATTCAGTGGAGAGGTCAGCCTGCCGAGGCACCTACCTGGGAGTCCGAATCCGATATGCGGAGCCGATATCCCCATCTTTTCCCCGATTCAGGTACCTTTCAATGTCCGTTCAAGGACGAACATTTGTTTTAGAGGTGGAGATTGTGATGACCCAAAAGGTCATCCCGTGTTTATTAGTCAATTCTGTGTTTCGAGGTCATGAAAACCTCCTTTTATATTACCTCGATTTGTGTGCACATCCGGAACATAGAGCCGTGAAGCCTTTATGTGAAAAACTGAAAAAATTGATAGTTTTGTTTTTGAAATTTGAATTAAGTTGACTTTGATCAACATTTTTGCTAAACGGACCCGGACCCGTGATTTGACGGTCCCAGAGGGTCCGTAGGAAAATATGGGACTTGGGCGCATGCCCGGAATCGATGTCCGAGGTCCCAAGCCCGAGAAATGAATTATTGAAAGAAATTGTTTTCTGAAAATATAAAGGATTCTAGAAATTTGATTATGTGTGAAACATATTGTATCGGGCCCGTATTTTGGTTCCAGAGCCCGGTACATGTTTAATATAATATTTATAACATGTCTGTAAAATTCGGTAAGAAACGGAGGTCGTTTGACATGATTCGGACCCACGATTGTAAATTTTGATACTTCGAATGTTTTGGAAGTTTTCTTTGATTTTATGATAAATTCGTTGTTTAAGATGTTATTTTGGCGATTTGTTCGTGCGCATAAGTCCGTAGGATGTTTTTGAGGTTGTGTGCATATTTGGTTTGGAGCCGTGAGGGCTCGGGTGAGTTTCAGGTAGGTTTCGGGGTGTTTGAACTATGAAATCACTATTGGTGCACCAGCTCTGGTGTGCCCGCACCTGCGAGCCTAGGGCCGCAGGTGCGAGACCGCAGGCGTGCTTTATAGTTTGTAGGTGCGGTCCCCTCGCAGATGCGACCCTTCTTCCGCAGGAGCGGATAATTTTCTCGAAGCTGCGGCCCCCTGTGTGCCTGTCCATTTCCGCAGGTGCGATCTATTTCCCGCACTTGCGAGAGCGCAGGTGCGAGAGTCGGGCAGTGTAGTTTTTTTAAAAACAAACTTCTGTCGTTTCTTCATCAACTTTTCATAATAATAGAAGACCTAGGGCGATTTTCTCAAGAGATTTTCTTCCCAAATCATAAGTAAGTGTTCACCACCTAATTTCTTCCAACTTTCTAATGTTTTTTTATCAATTATCATCAAGAATTCTCGGGTTTTAATGGTAGAAAACTTGGGATTTGGGTAGAGTTAGGGCTTTTTGAATAATTTGAATTTAGAACTCAATATGCGGTCGGATTCCGAGACTTATTACATATTCGGTCTCGTGGGTGAATGGGGGTGATCGGATTTTGGTCCGAACCTCGTGTTTTGACTGAGCGGGCTCGGGGTTGATTTTTGAATTTTTGGGAAGAATGATAGGAAATCTAAAATTAAGCATTGGAATTGAATTATGTAGCGTTTATTGATGTTATTGAGTCAATTATGTCTAGATACAATCGATTTGGAGTCGAGTTCAAAAGGAAAAGCGGTGATTCAGGCTTGAATTTGCTCGTGGAAGTCGAGGTAAGTGTTTGGCCTAACATTACCTTGAGGGAGTAGGTGTTGAGTCTTATTTTCTATGTGTTTATACAATGTTCAACGTATAGGTGAGGTGACGAGTACCTATACGTTGGTGTTAAGCATGCCCGTGAGTCGGAAATTATGAATTATGTGATTTTTATTGATGTTTACTGTGTATTAGCTTGAATTTCACTTTAGTGGTTGTTCATTTGGTGGAAATTCTTGGTAATGGATATTGTTGAGTATTTGTTTTGGTTGAGGAATCTTATGTAAATATATGTACTTGAGTGAGATTGGTTATAGCTATGTCCTTGCCGGGATAGTGATATTTTTGTCGTTGTTCCCTTGCTGGGATGTTGTGATTTATGATTCATATTGTTGATTTTTCCTTGCCAAACTTCTGTTATTGATATTTTTTGGGTGAGGAAGAGTGTAAAGCACGAAGGGTGATGTCCTGTATTGTTTATTGTAAGGAAGAGTGTAAAGCACGAAGGGTGATGCCGTGTATTGATCATTGTGAGGATAAGCGTGTAAAAGCACAAAGGGTGATGTCGTGCCATGTTATGATATTAAAAGCACGAAGGGTGATGTCATGCCGTTTCTATTTATTATTTGGTGAGGATGAGAGTAAAAGAACGAAGGGTGATAACGTGCACTTGCCTTTATTAATATTTGATTAGGATGAGAGTAAAAGCATGAAAGGTGGTGTCGTGCATTGTTTTCTGTGTGTTTGTTATTTCATGCTGTCTTTGGTTGTCTTGATCGTCGTGTCCTAGCCTCATCACTACTTTGCCGAGGTTAGGATTGACACTTACTTAGTACATGGGGTCGGTTGTACTGATACTACACCTGCACATCTTTTGTTGTGCAGATCCCGGTACAGGACCCTTTGGACATTAGAGTTAGGAGGCTTCCTTCAGTTCAGTGGAGATATCGAGGTAGTCCTGCAGGCGTCCGCAAGCCTTGGCGTCCCCTTCCACTTCTTTATTACTGTTTTTTTTATTTTAGAAACAAATGTATTCACTTCTTGCAGAACATTTTATGTATTATTCATAGATAGTCCGTGATATTGTGACTCCAAAGATCTGGGATTTGGTTATTTTGGTATTTCGTAAAAGAAGTGGATTGAGTTATAAATGTATAGCCTATTCATTTTCATACTTTTATTTATGCAAAATGTTGTATTTCACCCGTATTCGCCTAATAATAAAAGTTTCATGTAAATTTTAATATTCACGTTGGCTTGCCTAGCGGGTTCAACATTAGGTGCCATCACGGTCCCGACGGTGGGAATTTCGGGTCGTGACATCTTGGTGAGCCCCCTTTTTTCCAGGGGTCAATAAGTACCTCTTTTTTTATATGCTTACATGTTTTGAGGTATAGGAGGGGCCTCGTTGCCGGCACTATAACAACTGTCTGTATTTCGGGGACTTAACCATGATGTAATGAAAATAAAGCAAGCCAACTTGTAAGGTTCTATATATTTAATTCTTCCACTGCTTAACTAATGATAATGTTCCCTATTTAATCACAAACGGGCCGGGTAGTAGTCATCTAATAGGCTTGTTCGGCCGGGTTAACTCAGTTGAGCGACAGTCGTGCTCCCCGAGGATTGGGGCATGACAGCAGGAGTCTGTGCTCCTCCTCCAGCCTGAGTGTCACGACCCCAAATCCTAAACCGGCCATGATAGCGCCTATCGTGGAACTAGGCTAGCCAACAATCACATATCTACAGTTTCTTTCAAAATCCCAACCAATTTCAAGCATTTCATAAAATATACAGAGTTTACTAAATACATTAGGCCAATAAAACCCCAAAACTCGAAGCCAACATGTCATGAGAATCTACGAGAGATAAGCCAAAAAGGTATACTATTATAATACAAAACCTCCGAATAAATATCTAGATACAACAAGAAGAGAAAACATAGATTGTTGCGGATGCTGAACAACTACCTCTATATCCCGCACTCCGGCTCCGCACGGAATAGATAGCTAATGCTCGGTATCTGCACCTTAATTTGCACACAGGGGTGCAGGGAGTAATGTGAGTATGCCAACTCAATAGTAGTGAAAATGAATCAAGTCTAAGCGGCAAGAAAACATATAAAAATTAATATCATCAATTCACAATATGCACAAACTTTCTTTCCAACAGTATATACCTATATGAAATCATCATGCCTTAAAACCAACTTCAGAAAAATCCTTTGAAAAATGTACATTTTCCAAAATTTCAACCGAAATATTTAGTATGAAAATGAAATAAATCATAAGTAGCCCCTCGGGCAAAAACATGAATCATAAATCGCCCCTCGGGCTGAACATCACTCAGCACCTCACAGCCACTCAGTATCAGCCCCTCGGGCAACCGCATGGTCACTCATGCCTCCCAATCACTCATCACTCGGCACTCAACACTCAACACTCAGCACTCAGCACTCAGTAGGTACTTGCGCTCACTGGGGGTGTGTACAGACTCCGGAGGGGCTCCTTCAGCTCAAGCGCTAATATAAAGCCACCTCGTGGTGTATCATATCCTAATATAGCCCAAATATTGCAATAATCTTTAGAACACAATTTAACATAAGGTTTTGAGTAAAATACGCAACTCAATAGTTGTCGCAGAGAGGACCAAGTCCAATCAAAAAACCAGTGTGCACCACATACTCGTCATCCAACATGTGCGCCATTCTAAAATCAGTGAGAAATATGAAGTTCGAGGTTTCATACCCTCAGGACAAGATCTATAACCATTACTTACCTCTACCAGGACACAATACTAGTCTGCTATGCTTTTGCCCCTCAAATTGGCTTCCGATTGCTTCAAATCTAGCCAAAACCAGTTTACCATCATTAATATATACTAAAGGAACACAACCTAATCGAGAACTATTAATTTATACAAGAATCTCGAACTTCAGCCAAACCCGAGCCCCGGACCCACGTCTCGGAATTCGATAAAATTTACATCACTAGAAACCTCGTCCTCCCACGATTCTACACATACCAAAAACACCACAATCGGACCACAATTGCCTACCCAAATTGCCAAAAGAATTTTCCAATCCTCCACCAATTCTTCCCAACCTTTTCCTACTTTAATCCTTCAATTTACAAGCCTAATCCGAACAAAATAGTATAAAATCAACTTTTATAACCCGGGAAGTTACCTCCACTGAAGACTCGCGAATTCTCTCTTCAAATTGCCTTCAAATGAGCTCCAACTGCATGCAACAATAGTGAAATGAATAAAATTTTACAGAGGCTTCTTTTATACTATTCTACCCAGCAATTCCACACCTGCGGACCTTTAATCGCACCTGCGGTCCCAGGTGCGCACCTGCGAAATCCCCCTAACGGACCACTTCTCGCACTTGCGGCCACTTCTCCGCACCTGTGGCTTCGTAGGTGCGGCCAACTCTTCGCACCTGTGGACTCCTCCTGCCTAGCCTCCCTTCGCACCTGCGCATGACCTTTCGCACCTGCGCATGACCTTTCGCACCTGCGACTACCCATCCGCAGGTGCGGCCAACACCAGAAACTTACACCAGCAGCCATTTGCTGCAATTTTCCAAGTTCAAAACTCCGCCAACCATCCGAAATCAATAGCGAGCACCTCGGGGCCCCAAACAAACATACCAACACACCCCATAGAATTATTCAAACTTAGTCGAGCCTTCAAAACACCAAAAACAACATGAAAACACCAAAATTACATCAAATAAAGCCTATGAACTTTGAAACTTCTAAATTTCGCCAACGACACCGAAACCAACCAAACCACCTCTGATTGACCTGAAATTTTACAAACATACCCAAAATGACATTACGGACCTATTCCAACTTTCGGAATCCCATTCGGACCCCGATAGCCTATTTCCCACTGCCAACCGGAAATCGCCAAAAACTAACTTTCGCCAATTCAAGCCTAATTCTACACCGGGCATCAAACTTCATTCCGAACACACTCCTAAGTCCCAAATCATCTAACGAAGCTATTTGAGCCATGAAATCCGCATTCCGAGGTCGTTCACCAATAAGTCAACTCTCAGTTGACTTTTTCAACTATTAGCTACTTTAGGAGACTAAATGCCTCAATTCTCACACATGACCACTCCAGATCCAAACCAACTGACCCAACACAACATAAACAGGCTAAGAAATATATGATAAAGCGGAAATGGGGGAAACAGGGTAAATCTCACGGAACGACCGGCCGGGTCTTTACACTGAGATATGGCTTGTGCCATGGGGAATGCGCCAGCCTGGGCCACATTCTTCATAAGGCCCAATAATCAAACCAAGGCGTCCTGTAGAACCAGGGTGGAAATAAACCCCTCTGGGACCTGAGTTGGTCCGGCAGGATCGGTCTGAGCTGGAACCTACTAATCGAACTCCACCTGAGCCTCCGCAGCTGGGAATGCTGCTCGGGCCTTGGGCTGAGCTCTGCCCCTGACTCGGCCTAGGCCTCACCCTTGACCTCTGCCTCTCGTAGGAGTTGTTGTTAGAGGATACGTGTCATGATCCCAAATCTTAACAGATCATGATCGCGCCTATCGTGGAACTAGGCTAGCCAACCCACACAAAACTACACATTTATTATAATAAATTTTCACAAATCATTAATAACTAGCATAATAAGTATAAAAATTTCTCTAAGTCTTTAAGCAAGCATAACATAACCTGAGTCTAAACAAATCTCCCAGAACTGGATTCAACTGATCACGAGCATCTAAGAATAAAATTAACTCTGCTAATGTCATAAATAATGTCCAGGAATAAAATACTAATACTAATAACGGAAGAGAAATGGAGAAGCTGCGGACTCTGGACAGCTACCTCAAAATCCCAAACGCTTATGACAACGAACTCGGACGACTACTGCACCAAACCAGTACCTGGATCTGCACACATGGGTGTAGAGAGTAATGATGAGTACGCCAACTCAGTATTAATGAAAATAAATCACAGTCTGAGAATAATAAACACACAACACACAACACCAATCCACAAAACAGTAAAATACCAACTCTCAATAAAGTGTACATAAGTTCGAAAAACAGTTTCCATAAAATCCTTTGAAACAAATATATTTTCCAATATTTCTCAGTAAAACTCTCAGTAATATCAGTTTGAAAAGTGAAGTGAATCCTCATCAAAACTCAATAAAATATAATCATAAAACTTCCCCTCGGGCTATAATCATCACTCATAAACATTCCTCAGCACCTCACCATCACTCAGTATTAGCCCCGAAGGCAACCTCATTTTCACTCATGCCTCCCAATCACTCATTACTCGGAACTCGGCACTCACACTCAATAGGTACCTGGGGTCACTTGAGGTGTGTACAGACTCCGGAGGGGCTCCTATAGTGCTGGTACCCGACCTCTCTCGTATCACAACATCCTCACAATATTGGCCCTCGGCCTCACTCAGTCAGACACTCTCAAAATGCCGCTCGGGCCATAAATAAACGGGGTTCTCGACTCAAAATATGTATTTCATTTCAAGAAATAGTAATATCTTCAAATAGGAGTGTCAACAATTTCACAAGAAAGACTGAGTGTAAAATCATAGTTTCTAAGTGAGAAATATCAGTAAAATATCCCCCAAGGGGTTAAAATTGATCGTCACTAGGACCCAAACATGGCTTACATGCCCAAATATATCAAAACATAGTTATGATAAATCATATGCTTTAAAAGTAGTTTCGCAACTCAGTAATTTCCTAAAAGGAACATATTTTCAAATTTCCAATTCGTGCACGCCCAACACTCGTCATCCAGTGTGTGCATCACTCCAAAACCGTGAAAGGATGTAAAGTCCGGGGTTTCATACCCTCAGGACAGGATTTAAATACATTACTTACCTCAAACTAACCCTAAAAGCTACTCTGCAACACACTTGCCTCTCGAATCAACTTCCGAGTGCTCCAAATCTATAAAGATCAGATTTTTCTGATCAAATTATTCTAAGGGGATGAATTCCAATTGAAAAAAATATCAATTTTAGCACAAAACCCGAAATTAGCCAAAACTCGACCCCCTGGCCCGCATCTCGGAATTCGATAAAATTTATATCAAAATGTTCTTCATCATCTCATGAGTCCGTACATATAAATAACTCAAAAATCGGAGTTCGTTTGGCCCCTCAAATCATCCCTAAAAGGTCTCATAATCTCAAACCCTAACTTCAACCTTTCTACTGATTTTCATAAATTAAACATTTTTAATTTGGTTCTTAATCACATATAATCAAGTTTTAGGTCCAAAATCCTTACCTCAATGAAGAACGATGGTTTTCTCTCATCAAAATTGTCTCAAAAGCTCTCTTCCCGTTTAAAAATGGTGGAAAAGTTGGTTATGGTCGCGTAGGGTTTATTTAAATACTGCCCAGGTCTTTCTTCACTGCGATCGCGGGAGTTCCCACGCGATCGCGAAGAACAAATTCCACATGTCCTCAAAAGACCCTATGTGATCGCAACACAAGCCATGCGATCGCGATTCAATAGGACCTCAACCCACGCGATCGCGAACCAACACATGCGATCACGGAGAACACTGGCCTCCTCCTTCACGCGCCTCTCTATCCCTACGCGGTCGCGAACAAGGCCATGCGATCGCACTGCTTAAGCCACTTGCCTTACGCGATCGCACCCTCACTCCTACAATCGCAATGTATAAATTCCCCCTGGCCTTCTTTAACCTTACGCGATCGCGGACAATCCCTCGCAATCGCGATGAACTAATTTTTGCTGCATTAACACCAGAAAACCAGCATTTTCTTCAAGTCCAAAAGTGCTCATTTGAGCATCCGAAATACACCCGAGGCCCTCGGGGCCTCAACCAAACCTACCAACATATCCCATAACATCATACAAACTTAGTCGAGCCTTCGAAACACCAAAAACACCAAAATAACATCGAATTCAAGCCTATGAACTTTGAAATTTCTAGAATTCACCAAAGATGCCGAACTAACCAAAACACATCCGATTGACCTAAAATTTTGCAGACATATCCAAAATGACATTACAATCCTGTTCCAACTTCCAGAATTCCATTCCGACCCCGATAGCCTATTTTCCACTGCCGACCGGGAACCACCAAAAACTAACTTTCGCCAATTCAAGTCTAATTCTACACAAGACATCACAAAATTATTCCGAACGCACTCCTAAGTCCCAAATCACCTAACGAAGCTATCCGAGCAATAAAATCTGCATTCCAAGTTCGTTTACCAATAAGTCAACTCTCAGTTGATTTTTCCAACTATAAAGCTATTTTTAGAAACTAAGTGTCTCAATTCTCACTACAACCATTCTGAACCCGAGCCAAACGACTCTAACGCATCATAAACAGCATAACTAAACGACTGGGTAATTACAATACGACTGCTGATCGGTGGAAGAAGAGGTACGTGTTCTCGCCATCTGCGAGAGAATAATAATAGGAGAATTCAATCAGTACTGAGATAACAAAGTCGCATGATATAGTCTAATAAAAGTGAAATTTGTTCCTAAACTTCCTAGCCCATGGAGAGATAAGTACAGACGTCTTCGTACCGATCCCCAGACTCTACTAAGCTTGTCCGTGAATTGTGAGTCGTAAGAAACCTAGTACTCTGATACCAACTTGTCACGACCCGAACTCCCACCGTCAGGACCGTGATGGTTCCTAACGTTACACTCGCTAGGCAAGCCAACATTAGAGATTCACAACACAAATTCATAAAAATTTCATAGAATCACTACAATTCAACACATGATAAATTAATAAGGGAATGAAAATTCATAACAACATCCGCACATATGATATGTATATATCTATCTACCCATGATCTGGAGTCATAACTGTTTATGAACCAAAGAAAAATAGTAAAATGATCAGATAGAAGGGGACTCCAGGAATTTGCGGACGTCGACAGATCTACCTTGGGTCTCTGGGTAAAGAAGTCAATAGCAATCTCGAAGTCAGCTATG
This sequence comes from Nicotiana paniculata, assembly GCA_005239505.1. Classification (NCBI taxonomy): domain Eukaryota; kingdom Viridiplantae; phylum Streptophyta; class Magnoliopsida; order Solanales; family Solanaceae; genus Nicotiana; species Nicotiana paniculata. Next base: position 20,277 of record ML365412.1, read on the forward strand.
ATCGACACCGTGATCTGCACAGAAAGTGCAGAGTGTAGCATTAGTACAACCAACCCCATGTACTGGTAAGTGTCGAGCCTAACCTCAGCGAAGTTGTTACGAGGCTAGGACAAGACACCCACAAATAACCTATGTGATGTAATTATACATGGATCAACAACAGTAATACATAAATAAAGCAGATAATAATGGGAAGGGGACATGCTAAGGGGTTTACGATATAAGGAATAAGAAAAAGGGATAAGACAAAATCAATCAATATACCCTAAACGAAATAAACAAATAAAAATAGTAAAGGAAATTTGCACGGCATCATCCTTCGTGCTTTTACTCTCAATCTCACCATATGAAATGATAAAACGGCACGACATCGGCCCTTCGTGCATTAACCCTCTCATAATATAACACGTCATCACCCTTAGTGTATTATCACTCACAAGACATGGAACGACATCACCCTTCGTGCATTATCACTCACAAGGAACGGCACGACATCACCCTTCGTGCATTAACCCTCTCATAATATAACACGTCATCACCCTTAGTGCATTATCACTCACAAGACATGGAACGACATCACCCTTTGTGCATTATCACTCACAAGGCATGGCACGACATCACCCTTCGTGCATTAGCACTCACTCACAAACATTGCACGACATCACCCTTCGTGCTTTACACTCTTCCTCACCAAAACAAAGATCAATAGCAACAGTGAGACAGAGATATCATCAATCAGTCTTACTTCAATATTCAATACCACAATACCAATCTCAACCTTGAGGCAATACTCAACACTTACCAATTTGAGTAAAAACAATATGAGAGTAGCCCATCATAACAATCCGCTAAGCTAAGCATGAACAAATTAATTAAAGGCTTCAACAGTTACAAAAATAGTATTCACTCGCATGCTATGTCTCAACATCAACACATAGTTTCTCATCACCGCACCTATATATTGTACTCAGTAACTAAACATGTAGCATAATTAATACCTAATCTATCAAGCCAAAGTTAGACATGACACTTACCTCGATCTGCAAGCCACTTACTGCTCAAGTACCGCTTTTCCTCTAGAATTCACCTGCAACCCCCTCGTATCTAATCATAATTATCTTAATAACATCAATTATCACTGAAGAAATATATTTCAATACAAAATTATAGAACTCCAGAATTTTTCCCCAAGAAGTCAAAAACCGACCCCGGGCCCGCTTGGTCAAAACTCGAGATTCGGAGCAAAGTCCTTTTACCCATTTACCCCCGAGCCCGAATATGTAGTTACTTTCGGAATCCAACCTCAAATCGAGGTCTAAATCTCCAAATTTGCAAAATCTCCAATTCTCCCAAAATCCCTAATTTCTACCCTTAAAGAACAAGATTTAGGGCTATGATATGAATGAGTGATAATGAAAATTGAAGAAGAAGTGCAAACCTATGATTTGGTGTTGAATTTCCTCTTCAAGAATCTCCCTAGATCGAGTTCTAGTTATGAAAAATTAAATTTGGGACTAAGTCCCTTTTTTGTTCTGTTTTGTTGAAAATCACTGGACATGTCTTCATCGCGTTCACGAGAGACATGCCGCGATCGCGATGTACAGCATCTAGAAAAGCCTTCACGTTCGCGAAGAGTAGCACGTGTTTGCATAGGTTTGTCCCCCCTGACTTTCGCGTTCGCGAGCCTAGCCCGCGTTCGCGTAGAACAACTCGAAGAACTCTCAGACCTCCTCCAATACACAACGCATTCGCGTCTAGACGGTCGCGTTCGCGCAGAGCGAACCCCCCAATGCTCTGCGTTCGCGACCAAGGCCACGCGTTCGCGTAGAAGAAATCCACCCCAACCCAGCATACACTCCGCGATCGCGAAGCACAAAATGCCTGTGCACCAGAAACTGCAGAAACACCAGAATATTCTAAGTCTCAAAATACCCGTGGTCTATCCAAAACTCACCCGAGCCCTCGGGGCTCCAAACCAAACATGCACACAAGCCTTAAGATATCATACGAACTTGCTCATGCGATCAAATCGCTAAAATAACATCTAGAACTATGAATTTCTCAAGAACACTTTAAAATTTCTATTTTCTCAACCTAAGGTCCGAATCATGTCAAATCAGTTATGTATCTCATCATATTTCACATATAAGGTATAAATATCATAACGGACCTGTACCGCGCTTCGGAACCAAAATACGCACCCGATACCAACAAGATCAAACATTAAGAAATTTTTTTAAAATCATTAATTTTCAGTCTTTAAATTTTAGTCAAAAATTTATTTATAGAGATAGGGACCTCGGAATTCGATTCCGGGCATACGCCCAGGTCCAATATTTTACTACGGACCCACCGGGACAGTCAAAACACGGCTCCTGGTCCATTTACTCAAAACGTTGACCGAAGCCAACTAGAAATCATTTTTAAAGCCAAATATCATTGTTTCTTTAATTTTTCATATAAAACCTTTTCGGAAACACACCCAGACTACCTACGCAGATCGAGGAGCATAAAACTGATATTTTTAAGGCTAACAAGCGCAAAATTGATATTTAAAACATAAGATGACCTTTTAGGTCATCACATGACTGCACGAAAGATAAACATTATTTTTATGTAGGGGTGTTTATAAAAATCCGAAAAACCGAAGAAAAGCGAAAACTGAACCAAATCGACCAAAAAACCAATACGTTTAGGTTGGGTTTTGAATTTTAAAAACCAATTAAATTTTGTTTAGATTTGGTTTAAATAAAAAAATAACCGAAAATAAAATATAACCAAACTGACTATAGAAGTAGATATTTAAATTTATTATTACACCTATATATATATATATATATATATATATACATATATATATATGTTTATTTTTATATAAAGTTTCTAAAATTTTGTGGTATATTGATGTGTGGCTATAATTCATTGTTTAACACATTATGTGCCTTACATTTTATGTGCGTTAATGACAAAAATAAACTTCGTATATGCATAATGGAGTCTATTTCATGTGTAGGTGAATTGGAGATGGAAGCCGAGCTAAATGGATGCATAAACGTCAGAAATACGCTCAAGAGTCAAAAAAGGAGTGAACCCGGCTATAGCTGGGTGTTTGAGCTATAAAGCCTGGTCATACCAGGCTTTAGCCTGGCGTTTGGGCTGTAAAGCTTAGTAGGACCAGGCGTTTGGGGGGCGTTTGAGGCCTAAAGCCAGGCCTGGCCAGCCGTTAGCCAAGCGTTTGGCCTGTAATGCCTGGTCCCTGGTCCGGCCCAGTCCGAGTTTTGAAGATTTTAAGTGTTTCCCGGTTTGACTAGAAGTATCCTACACGTTTAGGGTTTGTCCCAAAACATATAAATAGACCCAAAAACACAACTTTGAAGAGATATGCCATTGGAGACAAGAGAAGCATGTGGAATACTACTCAGCAAAGCAAAACATTGATTCTTATCCTTTATTCATTACTCTGTAATTTATTTATGCAAGTTATTTTGGATTTGAATATTATGAGCATGAGTAGCTAATTTCTTTAATCTAGGGTTTTGGTGGAACCCGTTGGGGGATG
>MDKI01143631.1:0-13937 GCA_005239505.1 Nicotiana paniculata
ATATATATATATATATATATATATATATATATATATATATATATATATATATATATGATAAATACTATGTAGATCCCCTTTATGGTTTCCTTAACTGTTCTTATCATTTTGACTTTTTACTGTGTTTTGATCTTTTGCTATATACTATCTTCGTAAATATCCAAGAATTCTAAGTTTTTGGTAGATGTATTTTTCCAGCCCAGTGTTTGGTTGTTTTCTAAATAATGATTCTCTCAAATTCTGGTTAATTCTACAGTTATCTAGTTAGCAGATTCATCAATTATGGGGTTCACTTGGAAAAGCAGAAAGACAAACTTATTTATCATCTATGATTCCTGAAAAGTCAAACTCCAAAAATGCAAAATAGAGGACTTTGAGCATGCTATTCATCACAAATACGGAGTTTTCCGTGAATGCTAAGCACCAAAATCAGCCCAAAATACTGGAATTTAGTCTTCCACTTGGCAAAAGAAAAACATTTTTTTTCCTACAATCTGGAGAGTGTAGCTCAAGAGGAAAGTACCCTCCACCTCCAAGCTTACAGGTTGTGGGTTCGAGTCACCATATCAAAAAAGAAGTCCTAATACAAGTAAGATGGTCCTTTTTATTTACTTCACCAATCATAAAGCAAGTGAGAGGTCAATGCTAACGAGTAGAATAGTCCATAAAGAAAATCCATAATGAAGAGAAGGAATTTAAATATTTTCACCAGTACAGTGATAGCAAGTAAAACCTTTTTCTAGTCAGCAAGTAAAAGCAGTTAGAAGCTATTGTCATTGGAAAAGACAGAAAAGGTGAAAGCAAGAATAGTCGATATCACGCGCAAACGTGGACATTCTTTACAAGCCTTAATCTAGTTGAATGGTGGATCAGTAACATGAATTACCTGGCTGCCTTCTCCTTTTCGTTTCACTCAAAGTTAAACACATTTAGAAATGGTACTCATCTTAACTTAAGCAGGAGACTGTTACTTCAAAAAGACTTCAAACTTCAGCCTATCCCTTGCCAATGTAGCCAGATGGAACGACTCAGGATATCTGTCACTTAATCAGGATATATCTCCTTTTTTAGATCTTGCCAAACTTGAAGGCCTTTAGGATGAGGGTTTACATATGCCTTCATGAATAATTTCTCTGAGGAAGCTATGATAGTGCTCAAAGCCAACTCTGCATCCACTATTCCTTCATCTCTGAGCCAATTATACATTGAAAGCCTAAGCCTGATTCTTGGAATTGTGTAGTTGAGGTAAGATGGAAACGAAACCAAAGTAGACAGCGGATAACCCAATTTATTCACAAGGAAAGCAATCTTTGCCTCAAGTACCTCTTTCCTTTGGTTGAGTATTTGCGGATATATTTTAAGCACTGACGCAACATGCTTTGTATCCAAACCAGCATTTACCAAACAATCAAACCTCTCTTGGAGCTCCACCCCTTTTCCTCGAAATACTTTGAGAGCTTTCTCCATTTCGCTCGAGTTCTCAGCAAAACCCAAATCCAAAAGGAACTTAGTTTTCATCATTTTGGATCTTAGTTCCTCCTCAGCTATTGGTAACCGTTCAACTTTGGCTCCACGAACCAAATTCCTCAAAAATTCTGGATTCTCCTTGATCACACTACGAAGCCGCTTCTTCCCAGTATTCAGGATAGTCAACAGGCTGGTAGCTTTCTTCAAAACACACGACCCCAGCAATGTCGGGTGAGAATGAACAATACTTCCTATCTCTAGGACAGGCATCTCAATTTCAATCAAGAACTGGTAGCACTGCCGCATATTGAATACAAATTTCGTTACTGGAATTTGTGGGAAGTGTAGAAATACATCAAGTAATTCGGGCTTCTGGAAACCAAATTTCAACAAGAATCCAATTAGCGAAAATGTAGTACGTCCGGAACAATCAAACAGGAGACCAGGAATTTGACATATTAGTTTTCCTAATTGTTCATCAGTAAACCCCAACCTGTTGAAGAAACACATGAGCTCGAGTAACTGGTTCCAATTTAAGGAATTTCCATTCAACTGCTCCTCAATCCAACTGTATTCAACTCCCACTCCCTTCAATTTCTCAACAACTTCAAAAAATTCATTATGTACATTCCCAATCAAAAGATGCGGACTTGCACTAACAAGCTTAACTACAGCAGACTGATCTAGCCCAACCCCGTGAAAAGAACGAAGTTTCGAGTCCAGAGCTCCAGGATCATATCTAAACACTTCTGGAGCTTCAGCAAAAATCCTTCCTATCTTATTTCGGGAAATACCATAATTACACAAGACGTGATAGCTATCCAGCAACCTCTGGTCATCATTCAAGAACATCAAATCTCTGGGAAGGAATGCCAAGAACTGCGAAGGTTTCAGACCAATGCTCTCAAAGAAAGGTTCAAATTCATTGATTGGATGGTATCGCAAGAATCGAGTTAAAGAATGATGAATATCAGTATCACTATCCACTCTTTCTAACAACTTGGAAAGGAAAAAAGGTGAGTTTTTACTCATGTGTTCAGCATCCATAAACTGCAAACTTCTAGTAGAATGCAAGTACTCTAACAAAGCAGCTTGTGCTTCTTTCCTCACTGCACGAGGTATATGAAATTCTTCTTCTAATTTAGATTTAGCAGACTTTTTAGTTGCATAAAACCTAACCTTTTCAGCAATGTGGAACGACCCACTTGCCCAAAGAATCGATTTTGATGATTTAGAATGGTTAAAAACAAAATTAAAAGAAACCCATTTGAGAATTAATGGAGTTCTCAGTTTCTGTAATTGGTTCATGGCTAATAGTATCTGGGCTTTATGCAGTAACGCAATGGACACAGAACAAGAAATATGCTTATTCAAGAAATGCCTTACCTTGAGACTTGTGGGATGTTGGCTTTGGATTCTGAGGGGAAAAGTGGTTTTGAGCTTTGACAACAATGACGTATGCTGATTCTATAGCAAGGTGAAAGCCATTCGAGGAGCTCAAGGTTGAAGACTATAGAGTTGTCAAAGCAGAACTTTAGGGAGAGAAGTGGTTTTTCTCGAAAAGGGTTTTAGGACTGGTAGCTAATGTGGTAGTTTTAAAAGAAAATTCGGGTCATTTTTGTCAATTCGCAAAAACTATCTCTTTAAGGTTGAGGGTTGTTTGGTTTTAACTTAGTAGGCGTTTGGACATAAGAATTGTAAAACACTTGAAAAAAATTTGAAATTTAGAGTTGTATTTGGACATAAATTTCAACTTGGATCGTTTTTAAAGTTTTGTGAGTGATTTGAGCAAACATTTTGTAATTTTTCAAATTTTCAAAATGCATATTTAAGTGAAAATTGGAAATTTTATAACGCTGATTTACAAAAAAAGTTAATGTTTTTCTCGAAAAATCTTTCATCAAATTTTATGTCCAAACGGGCACATAAGGATAAAGGATAATAATTTCAGAGATAAAGTAGGGATTAATAATTCTTAGGATTATTTTTATTACATTTATGGTATTATTTTTATACAATACTCAAATAAATATCTTGAGATTATTAATCCCGAAACAAAATAATAAAATGTATGTTTTCCCTTCTCACTCTTCTAAAAAAAAATTAAAGAATGTCAAGGTCAAAATTGAAAATAAAAATTTATCCAAGTTTATCTAGCGTAAAAACAAACATATGTTTTGTGTTATACGCCACATATTTAGTACCAATAAAAGCATATTTACTAAATAGTTCTTTGTTACTTAATCCTCATATTATAATGGTCACATTATTATCCTAGTTGGACTTGGAAGGATTCTCCTCACAAGAATACAGGGCCATGCAACAATAACATAACTAAAGCCGAAGCAATATTACAAGGAACTATCCGAGGAAAGGATCAGAGGCCACTAGGCCACACCCTCTTTCGTATTCGTGTTCTATCTATGTACTATGGATGTTAGTTTATAGTTGATGCAAGAAACCTGCACATTTACGTACATTGTCAAAAACTTCTAGTCTTTTAACTAACTTCCATGAGTAAAATCTAATCTTACATTCAGGTCATTTACTACATATTCTCTTCTAAGCTAAAAAAAAATGTATGTATTCGAAAGAATACACAACATCAAACACATGGCACTGGTACTACTAGGATTAGACAACAGACTGAGGCCAATACTACTAGGATTCAGGTGCTGGTACTTATTGCTTTCCCATGTAGTATGGATAACCCCCAAAAGATGCTGGTGTTGTTTGAGGTTCTTGCTTAACAGGATACTGGGGGTAAGGAAATTGAGGCTGGGCCGAGTACGGAGGAGCTGCAACTGGTTGACTCGAGTATGTTGAATTTGTGTAAGCAGCTGGTTGACTTGAGTATGTTGAATTTGTGTAAGCAGCCATTGCTTGTGGATAACCGTAACCAACAGGTGCTGCTGGGCCTGGATGCGTTTTCTGAGCTTGTGGATACCCAGGTGCCAATGGCATGGACATCGGCACCATAGTTGCTCGTACCTGGGACTGTGTAGTTTTACCCTTGTGATTATCAGCAAGCTTCACAGTAAGATTCCTGCCCTGCACCCATAATAAATAAACATAAAATCTTTAGACGACAAATAAATTGGATATCTTCATCGTACCAGCAACATATAACAATCAATATTGATTTCATTCTATAATAACAAAGATTTCCTAGTTCAATACTTCACCGAGCACCAGTACTACTATTAACAAGGAGACAACAATATTCACAGCATTGAAAATGTCTCATTATATACTGTACGCAGAGTAGCACAAAACTTATGAGAATCATCTGTAGAAAGATAGCTGACCGTCTCCTTACCCCAAGAATCCTTTGTGGATCGTTAAGAGCTTTCTTTGCACCCTCAACCGTCTTGTATGTGACAAAACCAAAACCACTTCATATGAAAATTACAAACTTGTTAGATATGCTAACAGATGGAACAGTCTTATTATTTATAATTGAAACAGAGATGTATCTCTTACCGTGATGTCTTCGTGTCCTTGTTATATGCAACTGAACCCTCTTCGATCTCACCATGCCTACTAAAAAAGCTGAGCAACATCTCACTTGTAGTGTCTGATGACAAACCTCCAATATAGAGCTTCCTCTGGGCTTGGTCAGCGGTAATGGTGGTACTGCTTAAACCTTCACAAGCAAGGTTACAAACAGCCATGCGACCCTGCACAGGTATTTTAGCAAAGAAAACTTTACCATCTCATTAATCTTGAGTCAAGAAGGTCCAGACGGTAAGTGAGATATCGAGATATACTGAGTTTTGATAGGTAAGTTTTACTTCAAGAACTTAAGTTCAATGCATGCTTCAGAACTTGTTTCACTTAATCCAAATTGCAGAGTATCTAGCTACAGTAGGCCTACAAATACTTCTTGAAAAGAGATAGAAATATTAGATAAAGCAATTCTTTTGATTATTATTATTAGCATTATTAGCATCACGCAATTGACAGAGTAAAACTACATATAAATTTCTAACAAAGTTCAAATATCAAGACAACATAATTAAAGAATCTAGTGTTTACATCTATCATTTTGCTCGGTGCTTTAAGGGCCATCTGAGCAGATTCCACGTCTTTATAAGTAATGAAACCATAGCCACGTGATACTCCAGTTACTTTGTCGGTAATCACAGCACCCTCTTCAATTTCACCATGCTCTGTGAACGCCTGCGGACAATCATCCTCAATGATGTTATTTGAAACATGCATACATTTGCTGACGGTTTGAGAGAGGTCACATCAAATAGATTCAATAGAAGATAAAAGAAGGTGACATGAATCCTTTTACAGACTCATATCATCATTTGAACAATCACCAAGAGAACACAAAGTCACAGGCACCAAACAGTAATGCACTCACAGCACACAAAGTTTCTGACGTAGTATTCCAGGCTAAACCACGGACAAAAAGCTTTCGAAGAGCTGGATCTGCGCTTGCAACACTATCTTTATTATTTGATTGTTCTGCGCTTGCAACACTTTTAATTTCTTCTGCAATAGAAGGGTATTGTGTCCCTCTTCACGCCATAACATGCAAACAAGCACACATGCACAATGTCAATTCACACACCACACAATTACGAGGAACATAAAAATGTTCCCTTAGCACGAGCATATAACCTTACGCGCACCATCAACAGAGATCAGGATATTCTCAAACTGAACCGTAAGACTAGTACTACCATGAAAGACCAAACTGCACTAAACCCTACCCTAAAATACGCTAAGAATAAGAAAAATAAGATTGTAATTATATTTTTAATATTGTTCCACTTTCCGCTTTCAATGTTCAATGTGAAGAATTTCTGCTAGTCTAGATTGAGCGCTAAAACCAAAATTTTCTTAAAAAATCAGTTATAAACTCAATAAAAAGGCCAAACAATAATCATGAGATAGTGTACATGACAAATACGACGTGTTACTATTAGCACTAAAGTCTTTGATTCCTGGTAACATGGATATTTCCTCATTCGACGCATTCAACCAACAACTTAAACTTTGAAGAAGCCCGGCCCCTCTCTACTTTCATTAAACGGCTTTAACCCTGTTATATAACTTGAGAAATTATAAAACCATATTCTCCATCAATGGTCCACCAAGTTTCCTTCAATAATTACATTCTGACCAGTAACTGAGGACATGTTTAACTTCCCTATAAGAACCAAAAGCTAATTTTCAGCTCCAACGTCTTCTCATTTAAAAGCTAATTTTCAGCTCCCGGAAAGAATCATTTATAGCCAAACAATTAGATGATTTATAGTCACACAACTGTGTATGACTTATTTTAGGGTACAAATTTCGAAAGTCTTTAATTTTAAACTCCGTGCCTAATCAAATACCGCCCCTAAATCGGGTCGAAAAAAAATGCCTCTATATATTACACACACTTTATAATAAAAGCAACTAAAGGGATTTTCAGAATTGGAAAAAGGAACCAACTTTTAGCATTTACTACGGAACCCTTCATCCCAACAAACATCCCCAACACTTAGCAAAAAAAAAAAAAAAGGAGAAAAATACATACAGTTTAGCGAGAAGATCAACAAGCTGGGGTTTAGCAAGAGGATCAAGCAAAGACCGCAATTCTTCTACTGAGGAAGATGATAGTGAATTTGAATCAGGTTGACCATTATTGGCCATTTCATCAAGCTTCCTCTTCTTCAACTCCTCCATCTTCTCTTCTTGCAGTTAATATTGACTTGTTTGAGTTGGAGAGGTGGGGAATTACAAATGGTGTGTGCGTGCCCTAACAGCTAGAACCAAGTAATGAACCCTATTGGTTCCCCTCCCCGTCGCATCTCAAAAAAGATTACTAGTTTATTGTGTTTTTACGCCCTACAAGTTTCTTCAATCTTCTCTTTACCCTTAAAAAGTTCTTTTATTAACTTTTGATCCAAATCTAATAGCCAAATATATATATATATATATATATATATATATATATATATATAATTCTTTTTTTAAGAAAGTATTTATTTTAGAGACTTGATGTATTTGGTTAAGTTTTCTAGAAAAAAAAAATACTTCTGTGTAGTAGGAGAAATTATTTTTTAGAACTTGAAAAAGTAACTTTTTTCTAGAAGCACTTTTTGAACCTGGCCAAGTATAACTTATTGCTTCAACCTTTTTAAGGCATATCACAAGAATATTATGTGTAAATGTGTGTTCATAATATAATGTGTGACTATGGTTAAATCAAGTATATCATCAATCATAAGAATCGATCATCATATCAAAAATAAGGTATCACTAATCTAAATATTATCTCTAACATGGTTTATTGCTCTCACGTAGTCATTCAATCGAGTAAGCCATTAAAGCAAGTAGAATACACAGTCAAGCAAAGCATAATATAATCTACAATCTACTCCGAGCATAAATAACCATAGCACATGTATATACGTTCACCACCTCGCTTATGCATCATCCCTGCATATAATAAACAATATAATTTATTAGGAAAATTTCTCTCAACCAATGTTAGGCAAGACACTTACCTCATTCAGGCTAGTCTAAAGCTTCAAAATTGCTCTTCCCTTTATAATCACCTCTAACCAGCTCAAATCTAGCCAAAAGTCAACCAAGAAAGTCAAACAATGTTATATCAAGTGACCTCAATCAATAAAGCTTGAATCTTTGAACAGTTTTTGAAAAGTCAACAAAAGTCAACCGGACCCGCGTGCTTAAAATCTGAAACTAATGCCAGATTTCAATGACCCATAATACTGTCGATTCCAAATTAAATTCCAAATTCGAATCTTAATCAGTACTCAAATATCCACAATACACTTTCTTAAGTTGTAGGCAAAACTTTAAAATTTTACTTTATAATTTCATAGTTAGAAATCCATGTGGATTCTTGAAATATAATCACAAATGAGTAGAAATTACTTGCCTTATAGTCTTGTATGAAAATCTCCTTGAAATATTGCCCCTCTCCAAGTATAGGGTTCAAAATATAAGAATGGGCTAAATTCCCAAAATACGCAACTTATAAAGTTTGCCTAGGAGTATCCTTCGCGAACGCGGCCCAAGCCTCACGTTTGCGAAGTACAAAATACTTATGTCCCCAAAATACTCCTTCGCAAATGTGACATAGTACCCGCGAATGCTAAGCATACCGCCCAACCCCCATCATGAACACAACATTGCGTTCACGAAGGTGAAGGCTAATCTCCCAGCTTCAACTCCTCCATCACGGACGCAACTCCTTTAACACGAATGCGAATCACCACAACCACAAGCCTTCACGAACGCATCTCACCCAGTGCAAAAGCAAAGAACAAGCAATCCCCAGGCCAGATCTTTCATTGTGAATGCAGGACTCCCTTCGCAAACGCGAAGAACACCAAACACCAGCAGAAATTAGCCATCACAAACATGCTCCGGGTGGTCAGAAACTCACCCTAGCCCCTCGGGACCCAGTCCAACCATCCTAACAAGTCCATATATCTTATTCAAACTTATTCCAAATCACGAAACATCAAAAATAGTAATAAAACCAATAATCGAAGATCAAAATCCATCTCTTTAACTTCCAAACATTCCAACTTCGTCGAACACATCTGAATCACATTTAGACATTCTAGATTACAATCAAACTTTTCACACAAGTTCAAATCAACTAGATGAACCCATCCAAAGTGTCAAAATCACACTCTTAGTTCGATAACACCATAATCAACTTCCGGTCAAACTTAAGAACTCTCTAATTCTTCAAATTGCTAACTTTTGATAAATAGAGTCAAAACCTTCTAGGAACCTCCAAATCCAAATCCGAACATACACCTAAGTGCAAAATTACCATACTAACCCATTGAATCTATCAAACTGTGATTCCGAAGTCATTTATTCCATAGTCAAATTTTGGTCAACGCTTCCAACTTAAAGCAAAATTGAGAATAAATCTTCCAAACCAACCCCGAACATCCCGAAAAATAAAACGACTCGTACTTGCAAGTTTTAATACATCATGTGAAGATATTTGAGATCTCAAACAACAATACAAAATGCGAAAGCTCAAAATGGCCGGTCAGATCGTTATATTCTCCTCTACTTAAACATACGTTCGTCCTTGAACAAACCAAGAATCATTCCAAAGCCATCAAATAACTGTATAAGCTCATCATACACACCAATGATTGATCCCATTCTACCTCGATCCATATAAATCCATTAATATAACTGCCTGGAGATTCTTCTTTCAACCTTAGCTTATAACCCTTAGAACCAAATTTCACTATACGAAACTACCCCCATGATTCATTTCTTGTATATATGTACTGTATCAATGCTCTCAAGCTCTATTAAGCCACAATCGCACTGCCAAGATGCAAGCACATGATGTACCCCATATATATCTCATATACTCATTGCAATATCTTCAGACTGCAATAGCTGCTTGTTACCAAATCCGATAGCGGTAAAATACCTCATCTCAAATAAATCCTTGTCCCAAGCCTTCACAATAATGCTAATGATGAAATAAACGTGTAGAAACTCATAATCACTTATCATATTAACAAGTAGTGATCCTCCTTCCTCCTGTAATACCCATTGCATGTTCTAGGAAGCCTAAAAGCATTTTCTTCCAAATACACCCTAATTGTTATTAATACTATTATGTGTGGAACTACTCTCTATTGTTATGTGAGGGGCACTTGATTCATGAAGGAAAGGTAATGCTTGACCTCTATGTTAGAGTAAGTGAACGAGTTATAAATAATGCATGGTGCTTTTGAGTCGAATCTTGAGGCTAGGTGTTACACTATTGTGATTAATCGATTTTAAATATTCTTGGTATGATGAGTTATGAGAGTTGTTTAAAATGGTCATGTCATTATAAAGTGTAGTCTGGTTTCTCAAGGACGAGCAATGGTTTAATTGTGGGGTATTAATGGTAGGCTATAATTGTGTGTTTTAGTTGCTTATCACACATTAATTGAGTTTGAGCTTTAATTGCTAGTGTTTTGCATTAATTATATATTTTATGCCTTGTAGGAGTGATTACGAGCTATGTAGATGTTATGGAATGAATTCAAGCTATTCTGGAGCTTTGAAATTTGAGTAAAATCCCAAGGATTAAGTTGGGATCGAGTTCGGGGATCAACAGACACTAGTGCACTTAACGAGAAAAATGAAAAATCGAGCAGGACGCATCCCATGTGCGTGAGCACGCACTGGGCGCACATGTGAGGCACAATACCATCCAAAGTATGCAGCCAAATGCGCGAGCACACTCTCAGGTGCACAGCCGTGTACGTCCAATTCCGGAAAGAGTCCTATTTCGCAAAGGAGAAGGTGTGTTTGTTTGGGCCCGACCCTACTTGGTATATATACATAGAAAAATTGTATTTTTTGGACTTTTGACATACTTTTGACCTAAAGGGACTAAGGAGAAGTGGGAGAAACAAGAGCACAAGGATTTCACCATTCAATCCTCACTCAAGACAAGAGTTTGGATCGTTTATGTTTTCCTTTAACTTAAACTTATTTGTGATGAATTACTCCATACCTATGGAGTAGTTCTTCTTAGGGATTGATGGAGTTGGTGTATTGAGAATTGTTTGTGGATATTAACTCTAGTTTTATGAATTGAATCATTTTGGGTGTTTTAATTGTTGCATCTATATTCACATGTTCATTTAATAGAATGAGGCATAACTTTTGTGATGTTTTTGCATTATCTTGTTGGTTGAATTCATTGATTATTCTTAGTAATCGAAAGAGGCTAGTTGAATTATTGTTTAGACCTAAGTAGGAGGATAATCGAAAGAGGTTCTCCTAAAGACTAATCCTTTACGAATTCTTGCATATCTTCACCGAGCTTAACTTAGTTCATATTGTGAGGTTGAGACTTAATCGAGAGAGGAGTTTATACTAAACGTTTGAACTATAATTGAGTGAATCTGAAAGACTTACTTGAACCTTAGAAGTGAATCGACTAGAGTAAATCCCAGACATGTATCTTGCACATATCCCATCAATCCCTATTTTCTCCCATTGATATCTTCTTTGCTTACTTTTGTTGCGATTGTGATTAGCCAATAATTTATACTTTTAGTTAATTTTAATTTTAATCACACAACTCTAAATTGTCGATCATCTTGGATAGCAATTAAACTAGAAGCTATGAAAACACTATTTAAATCCAATCCATGTGGATACGATATTTCTCTATACTATATTCGACTAGCGAGCCTAAGTTTATACACTGATTTTGCGCTCATCACCTAGCCGAAATAGGACATTTACTCTGTAAAAATTGCAATAGCACGCCGCATGGGGCGACACACCATGCGGGGCACTAGTGGGGAATTATAGAGAGCTGATTTTTTCACTTTGCAGGAATTTTGCACTAGCGCCCCTCTACGCATGGCGCGGGGCGGTAGTGCAATGTTCTTAGAGTAATTTTATTTTCTCATTTTTTTAACATCCAGACTTGGTCCTCGACCCCTAAACATGATCTCGACTTAATTTCTTGGACTCTACTCAGACTCCAACGCTCCAACTTATTCAAATTATCTCCAAAACATCTACATACCTCGAAATAAAACTACTATTTTGATATGCAAACACACGGCGCAAGTTCTAGACATCAAATGCAATGCACAGAATGACACAAAACCTCACACCCACATGGTACATAACTCATTCAAGATTGGACTATTAAGACACTCTAGTCAAAGCAGTTAAACAAAGCTAAGATCATACAATTTAAGGTACTTATGCAAGAGTCAAAAACTGAGCCTAAGCGTCACAACTACAGTACAAGGTTTCATATTCCTAAGAAAAATAGAAACTAACTACACACGGTTCAAACAAAACCCTTGAAAAAGAACCACGGCACAAAGAAAAACCAAGGGGAAATTATTAAATTACCTACAAAATAAAATATTTTTGTCTTTTTTGTTCCGACTTTAATATCTCAAGAAACCTGTCGATGGTATTCATCGTCGGGAAAAATCAAAAATTTTAATTTTTTAATAAATTTTTTATGTTTTTTCCAAGTATTTTGTATCTCTAACTACTACAACTAACAAAAAGAAAACTAATATACATACATACAAATATCCCCCGCCATACACTTTAAGTTGTGGCATGTCTCTATCACATACAATTAAAAAGCGGAAGGTAAAGGAAACTTTCCTGAATTTTCTTCTTTTCCGAGAACTTATGAACTCCACCCCTAATTCTGAATTCATTACTCGTTATCGCTCCTTGGGATTTTTTGTGGAGCTCATTAAGCCCAATTCTTCTGAGTTACATGCAAGACCCGCTCTTTTCGTTCTTTCTTTTCCTCATCTTGTGTAGTGAATTGTTTGTTCATGATGATCCTTAACTTGTTTCTGCATTCTTTCACAGGATCAATCTATACATATTCCAGTAAATCCCCAAAAATAAAATTCATATGATCAAGGTTAGAATAACAAAGCAAAGAAGAAAGGTCAAGTGAATATTCCTCTGGTGTGTCCAAGAACATTTGTTTCTCATTCTCTTCTACTAAAGGTTGCAAATGTGGAAAGGTGGATGGGGGTTTGAAATTTTCGTCCGTTGCTTCACACTCAACCACAACCTTATTTTCAATCATCTCAGTTGAATCAGAGTCCTCTTGAACAGTGAAAAGCTCTCTCTGTGGATGCTCATCATCTTGAGTAGGCTCGTTCTCGCAAGGTATCTCCGCCATATACTCACCATCACAACGCAATGAGATTTCTGAAAGTATACTTACTAATTGACTAACTCGCGTTGTTAGGTTCTTAATAGCTTCATCATTTGGCATAAACCTTTCTTCAAAACTATTCATGAAACTATGCATAAACGCTTCTAAACTACCATTCTCCTCTTGAGGTGTGATCACGCCCAACTATATCTTATAAAAGACAAAGCGGTCGTTGCAAATATAATCCGATTTACAGTGAGTCGAATCCTCAGGAACTAACCTATCTATTACAACTTGTGGTGATGCTAATATAAGCTCAGACAATTTCCGGATGCAAGATTTTTATCAATAAATATTGGGATTTGTTTAACTAAAGTTAAAACAATATTAAAACTAACAATAGTCTAGATTAAAGATAATTCAATGGTAAAAAGATCTAGGGTGTTGATTTCCCCAATTGCCGGATTAAGTCTTAACTCTTTTGCTATAATCTCGCCGTAATACTCTATGAGGATTATGAGTTGTGGGCTACCGCAATTATCTCTCGATCAACTACGATAATTTACTAGAGCATTCTCTCGAACTACTCTAGCTGATAATTTATACTGCTCAAAATTATATCCCACCAAAGTTTCGTTATCTCTAACCCCACTTTTAAATTCAAGTAATGAATCTCGTCAATTACCTAAAAGTGGTGTTGTTCAACAACAATCTAACCTAGTATTCTTTTTCAAGCAACACAAGGCAATTAGACACGATTAATCAAGGGCCCAGTCAATTAATCTCCATACAA
>ML365414.1:921-19784 GCA_005239505.1 Nicotiana paniculata
AACAGTGGCATCGGAGAGCGCTTTCAGTCAAGCGAGACTTCAAATCGGTGATCATAGAGCGTCTATGAGGGAGAGCTTGGAAAAATCAGTACTCTTCAGAGATTGGATCCGTTCAAAAAGAAGAAATTTTGGACTACTTGAATCATAACCGGAGATAGACGAAGATTATGAAGAAATGCTAGCGGAACTTGCTAAGGATGCTACTTCGCCCGGAAGCGGTGATGAACAAGCTTCTTTTCCTCCACCACCAACGGAAATTCCTCCAAACCTTGAAGGATTTATGAAATTTGTTAGAGATAATATGTAGATTAATAAGTAACTTGTATTTTGGCACATCTTGATTAGTTTTTTTTCTTTTAATGGTGATATTAGTACCATGTTGTGCTCATTCCATTGGGGGGAGGAAGACTAAGAAAGATATTGTCATTTTTTTAAATGTCGTATTAATAAAAATTATAAGACATTTCCTTGAATATTTGTTTATATTTTTTTGTGTTTAAACTTGAATTACAAGACATAAGTCATAATTATATAATATATTTTACAATAAATTGTCTTAGATAATATAATATAATTACATAAAAAAATTTATTTTTTTTAAAATAGCCAACGGCTATAATTTCAAAAATTAGCCGTTTGGATTTTTTAGTGCAAGTTTGAATATCTCTTTACTATTTTTGTGTTTTAAAATTGAATTACAAGCAACATTTACAAGAAATTACCTTAGATAAATATTTTTTTTAACAAAATAGCCCGGATTGTTTAGGCCCGTTTGGCCCGGCCCACTTAGCCCACAGCGGGTTGGTTCCACCCATTAGGACCTTTTGGCCCGGGACCGTTTGGCCCAAGTCCGCCTGGACCCGGATCCGTTTGGCCCGACCCAGATTACACTGTTATACACCACTACTCTTAGAGGATGTAATACATTTCCTAATAAAGGGTTGAGACTGGTGTATCTCGCTCGTTTCTTTCGTGTCATATAGATCATGCCAAAAATAAAGAAGGGATAGACTAAACATACCTGGAATAGGGAAAAAGCCGTATAATATTCTTGGAAAAGATTGTATCGTACTCCTTCAGAACCGCAAAATTTTTACGTTGCTACGGTTCTAACAATTCTGGTTATAATTATTTGCAAAATTTCATTGGAAGCCTTTTCTTTTTGGATGAGCTTAGTATTCTTGCTATTGAATATCAAGAATTAGGAGGCAAGACTTTTTATTTCAGTTTTGATCTCTGCCCAAAGTTGACTTAAACTTTTAGAAGAGATGAAATTTTTAAAAGAAACCAAACCTTTACATACACCTTTAGTGATTTAGTGTTTTACACGTAGATTCTAGGTGGCCCCTAACTTTATATGACTTAATTAGTCATATTCTTGGTAAACGTTCTTGCTGCCACGTTGAAATTATAAATCTTTATCCCCTTATTAGTTAATTAGGTAGTGTCCTGTTATCCGGTAATTATTCAATTACCTGTGTAATTAAATATTATCTCAAATTACTTAAAATTCTACTTATTTTTAATATAATTTATACATCATACTACCGTGGTAATATGGTACCTTGCATGGTACTAGTCCTTAAATATCAGGTATTTTAGCTCGGGTCGTATTTTATTCCAAAATGCCAAACTTCGACGAAACTCATTCATTCATTTTTTTTTATTTGCTTACCCTCTCACCTTCACGAATTCACTTATCCCTTGTTTGAAATGGCGTGATACTTATAATCCCAAAATAAAACTCATTCCCGGATTCACGTCGATTAACTTACGATGAAACTTCAGCGTACGAAAATGCGAGACGTAACATTTCATTTCCGATATTACATCAATTTACTTGTGACGTACCTCCACATACGAAAACATGGGGTGTAAAAATTTAGAACATGATACTACAATTCAGTTAAAGCATAGAGCAAGTCTAAGTAGCCTAAATCGGTCAAATACCATATATAACTCGTGTACCCACTCGTCACCTTGGGTACACGACTTTCAAATAGCACAAATGAATCAATCAATACCAATCCTAAGGGTAGTTCCCCCACACAAAGACAAGACACTTACCTCAACTAAGCCAATTCAACACTCGAAAATATTTTTTCCCATAAAATTCTCCTTCATATGGCTCAAATCTAACCAAATCGACTTAATATCGTCAAATAATGCTATGAAAATCAATTGCTATAGATAAAGTTAAGATATTTACACTTTTTTAAAAAATTTAACAAAAGTCAACTTGGGGCTTGTCCTGTCAAAACACGAGTCAATGGTAGATTCCGACTACCCATGGCCCCACGAGTTCGTATATGTGATTAATTTGAAAATCCGAGTCCAAATCAACTCTCAAAACTCAATTTCCTATCTTTTTTTAAAACTTGACAAAGTTTCACAAACTTTCACTTTCATTCACATGATTTTGATGTTAAAATCTAAGACATATTGATGGAATATGATTTAAAATAATTTAGAATCACTTACCCAAGGTTTACAGGTGAAAATTCCCTCTCTAAATCGTCTCCTACCGACTCTAGAGTTCAAAAATAAGAGAATGTGTTGAAAAATCCCATCTCCCAGCCCTTTTAACTAACTGCAGAAGTTGCATTTGCGACACAGGGTTCGCATTGCAATTCTGGACAAGGCTAGAATTTGCAAACCCTGAGAGCCTCAACAGTTATCGCAATTGTGATAAGGGCTTCACAATTGCGAACTGGAGGGCATCGCAAAAACAAACCAAATGTTCGCAAATGCAAACTAAGGCAGAATCTAGAATTTTCACATTTGCGAAGGAGACGCAATTGTGACATCAGAGCCCCACTGTCACTTTTGCAATTGCTGGTGCTCGCAATTGCGATACCTGAGCATCAACAACACCAACAATCCAACTTAAGTCCAAAACCATTCTGATACATGTTCGGAACTCATCCGAGACCTCGTGGATCCAAAATGTTTCTTCACAAGTCTATAAACATCATACAAACTCGCTCGCGCGATCAAAACACAGAATATCTAAAACTACAAATCGAACACTAAAACGTATGAATTTCAAAGTAAAGTTCAAATTTTCTAAAATTACAAATAAACATCTGAATCCTATCAAATCAACTCCAAACGATACCAAATCTTAACAAAAAATTCCAAATACCATAACAAACCTATTCCAACTCCCAAAATTAAATTCGGAGCTCGATAGCTAAAAGTCAACCTACGGTCAAACTTTTCTACTTCAAATTTCCAAATTTTGGAAAATCAACTTAAATCAACCTACGGACTTCCAACATAAATTCCGAGAATATGTCCAAGTCTGAAATCCCAATGTAAAGCTATCGGAGCCATCAAAATACAGTTCCAGGGTCGTTTTCACAAAAGTCAAAGTCTGGTCAATATTTCTATTTTAAACTTCTAAGTCAAGAATCAAAGGGTCCAAATCAACCTGAACGCTTCCTGAAACGAAACTTACCAAACCCGCAAGTCATAAATTCATAAACACACATGTGTTTAGCATCAAAAGGGGAGACGAGGCGCAATTATACAAAATGACTGATCGGGTCGTTACACCTAATAATATCAATCGCACAAATAACTCACGTGTCGCACGAACATCTCACGTGCTAATAGTATCAATATATGGATCTACATGGAATACTCACGTGCTAATAATATCAACCGCACGAACAACTCACGTTCCAATAATCACAAACCGACTAGCACAGTCACATGTTGCCAGTCTAGATCATAACTCTTAGAAAATAATTATACAAGAATACTTGTACATGCTCAATGATTATCAAGTTTCATATCCCTGGACTGGTATAACTAACATGCTATAGTGTAGGCATGTACAATATGTGCTATCACAACTAAACAGATAGTTTCATCATGAAGTGGCAATTTATCAGGTTCAATTGGGAAAATAATCTTAATGAAATCTCAAATGTGGTACAAATAGCTCACAGAGGGGCACAAATAGGAGAAACATCTCAACTTGAAGCTTAGAAATCAATTCAAGGCATGTCATAGCCTAAGCGCTACCCCGAGCATGAAAATAATAACTCGGTTCATGCATATGGGGCTCAACCTCACACATATGCGCCACTTATATCAGGCAACTAGTTACTCAACCAAGTTTATATAGGATGCTTACCTCAAACAAGCCGAAACCGAGCAAGCCAAACAACACTCTAGAAATTTCATTCTGCACATATCAACCTCCGAACAACTTGAAGTTAACCAAAAGCAATTCAAAAACATCAAATAATGTCATAGGAGAAAAATCAATCGATAAAGGTCTAATCTTTAATAAAAAACTCAAAGTCAACAAAAATTTTAATCTCGGTCCTGCACCTTAGAACCCGATAAAACTCAAAAATTCTGACAACCCATTTGAATACGAGTCCAACCATACTAATTTAACTCAAATCCGACTCTAAATCGATGTTCAAAACTCAAAAATCACTTTAGGAAAGTTTAGACAAAAATCCCAATTTCTCTTTAAAATTCATAACCTAAATTCCAAAATCAAAGATAGATTCATAACATATAATCAAAATCGAGTCAAAAAATACTTACCCCAATCCATGTGATGAAAATCCTCTCCAAAATCGCCCAAAGTCAAGCTCTAAATCCCAAAATGTGGTCAAATGAACCAACCCTCGAATATAATATGCCCAGGTAAGTCACACCTGTGACCAATTTCCCGCTTCTGCTAAACCCCATGTACTGACCGACCTTCACTTCTGAGAAAAGGCCCATAACACCGATCTCCCACACCTGCTAAATAATATCTACTTATACGATATCGCATGTGTGAGGATACGCTCCACTTCTGTGCCCATGTCCGCACCTGTGGACTCGCTTCAATGCCCAATCCTCTATATTTGCGGACTCTGTTCCCAGGACTCTACTTCCGCTTTTGCATCTCTTGAACCGCTTACGTGTTTGTTATTGATACACATGTGTTTGGTGAGTGTGAGAATTTCCCTGTGAATTGATATGTTTGGACCGGGTTGCATATTGTAACAATCTTAGGTTGGATCGGGTTGCATATCGCAATGCTATAATGTTGGATCGAGTTGCAAGCCGCAATGTTGTTATGCTTTGGAAGTGATACCTTGTGATTATTTTGTGCGTTTAGTTTCTTCTTTTTGGTATGAGTTGATAGCATTATGCTTTGGTTGTTACATCTGTTAAGCTGGTTAGATAGTTCTCTTATTTGGTCCTCTTTTTATTATTTGTTATATTCAAGCGGTTGCTTGTTTGGTGCACGGATCGCATCGTATGCAGTTCTAGGTGTCATTTGTTGTGGCTTATTAGTCGAGTATCTTGTACTGGGTGAGATGATGTTATTGGACCTTGAATTAGTTCAAATGTATTTACATAAGGTAAGTTTGGAAAAAGAATGCTATTAGTCAGCTTAGAGTTTCGCAATGGTTCTTGTCTGGCAGGAGAAATTCATGACTTGTTGATTTGATGGGTGGCTATGAGTTTCTATATGATTATTTTATTAGCAGTGTTGTGAAGGACTTGAATAAATTTTTATTTGAGTTGAGACATTCTACTAGTACCAGGTTTGGTAATGAGTTGCTATTATTGTTATAAGATATTGCTATGGATACATAAGCTATGGGCACATCGTGTGGTTCTATCTTGAAAGTACATTTAATGGCTTGATACAACTTGTGGGGATGGATGCAGTGTATATATACAATGATATGATATTAGAGGTTTTCTAGGTATAATTGTACGGGGCCTTAAATCCTCTTCCACTTAAGATCATTCGTCCTCAAATGAGGATCAAGTTTCACTTAATAGTTCTTTATGCAGCTTCAGTTATACTACTCACCGTCAGTCCAAATTTTTGACTAACTCCTAAATTTTCTGAAAATTTTTCCAAAGTATCCTTTGTATCTAGGCCTATCTACCTGCCAGAGAGCCCCCGAAATACATCTTAACAACGGATCTATGATCAATCAACACAACATAATGCAACGCAATACCAACCGAGCCCTCATAAGGGACATATAGCTAAGAAGCGATATCTTTACATTAGTTGAGCAAGTAATACCAAATTTATGGGGAACAATTTCATAGAACTATTACATGGCTATTCAAACAAACGTGGGTACTTCTTTTCTATTTCATCCTCGGCCTTCCAATTAGCCTCCTCAACTTGCTGGTTTCGCCATAATACTTTCACGGAGGCAATCTTTTTTTTTCTCAACTTCCGGACTTGCCTATCAATATTGGCAATGGGAAGCTCTTCATATGACAATTCCTTATTAACCTCAATGGTCTCTATTGGCACAATAGCCTAGTGATCTCTCACTAATTTCTTCAACATAGATACATGGAGTGTCGAGTGCACCAACGACATCTCGGGTGGTAGCTCAAGCTTGCACGCTACCTAATCGATCCTTTTAATGATTCTATACGGCCTGACATACCTTGGACTCGATTTCCTTTCTTTCCAAATCGTATAATACCCTCCATGGGGGACACCTTCAAGAATACCCAATCCTCTTCCTTGAACTCCAAATCTCTAAGACGAACGTCTGCATAAGATTTTGGCGACTCTGAGCAGTTTTCAACCGCTCCTTAATGATTTTAACCTTTTCCATAGCCTGATGCACAAGGTCTGGCCCTATCAGTTCAGCTTTCCCAATCTCAAACCACCTAATGGGAGATCTACATCTCCTACCATACAATGCCTCAAATGGTGCCATCTGAATACTAGTATGGAAGTTGTTATTATAAGCAAACTCGATAAGTGGTAAATGATCATCCCAGCTACCTTTGAAATCAAGAACACAAAC
Source organism: Nicotiana paniculata (assembly GCA_005239505.1). NCBI lineage: Eukaryota > Viridiplantae > Streptophyta > Magnoliopsida > Solanales > Solanaceae > Nicotiana > Nicotiana paniculata. Next base: position 7,734 of record ML365414.1, read on the forward strand.
ACTCAACATGTCCCCAAGTGTCTGAATAGTCCGCTCTGCTTGCCCGTCGGTTTGTGGATGAAATGTTGTGGTGAGGTTTACCTGCGTACCCAGACCTTGCTGAAATTTCTTCCAAAGGTTGGTCGTAAACTGAGCCCCATGATCTGAAATGATTGAGAGTGGAGTGCCATGTAACCTGACTATTTCCTTGATATACAACAGAACATATTGTTCCGCTGTGTGCGTAGATTTATTTGGCAAAAAGTGTGCTAATTTTGTGAGTCGGTCCATGATTACCCATGTTGAGTCAAACTTGCGCGGTAAGCCCACTACAAAATCCATATTGATCACTTCCCATTTCCACATTGGAATTTCTATGCTTTGTGCCAACCCACCAGGACGTTGATGCTCGGTCTTCACTTGTTGACAATTCAGACACCTTCCCACAAAGTCCGCCACGCTCCTCTTCATGTCATTCCACCAATAGATTTCTTTGAGATCATGATACATTTTTGTGGAACCTGGGTGCACTGAATATCTATAAGTATGATATCTTCCATGATTCTTTCCCGAAGACCATCGATATCTGGAACATATAGTCTCCCTTGGTACTGCAATGTACCATCATCCATACCAAGAGAAAAAACTGAGGTCTTGTGTTTATGGATTCTCTCTGTTAGTTGTACCAATAATGGATCATTATATTGCTTTTCTTTGACTTTCACCACAAGCGATGATTTCGCCTTATTCTGCACAATTACTCCTTCCTCATTAGAGTTTTCAAGACAAACCCCCAAGCTAGCCAACTCATGAACCTCCCGGGCCAAGGGCCTTTGATAAGCTTCCAAGTGAGCCAAACTACCCATGGATTTCCGACTGAGAGCATTCGCCACCACATTAGCTTTCCCCGGATAATATAAAATATCGATGTCGTAGTCTTTGAGAAACTCAATCCACTTTCTCTGCCTCAGATTCAACTCCTTCTATTTGAAGATATATTGAAGGCTCTTATGGTCTATAAATACATCCACATGGACCCCATACAAATAATACTGCCAAATTTTTAATGCAAAAATTACCGCCGCAAGCTCTAAGCATGTGTTGGGTAATTCTTTTCATGATTCTTGAGTTGCCTTGAAGCATAAGATATAGCTTTGCCATGTTGCATTAACACACACCCAAGCCCGATCCTTGAAGCATCGCAATATACCACAAACCCCTCTATACCATATGGTAGGGTCAATACAGACACCGTAGTCAACCTTGATTTAAATTCCTGGAAGCTCCTTTCACAAGCATTAGACCGCTGGAATTTAACCGCTTTCTGCGTTAATTTAGTCAATGGAGAGGCAAGAGTGGAGAACCCCTCCACGAACCTCCTATAATACCCTGCCAGGCCCAAGAAACAGCGATCTCTATTGGAGTGGTAGGTATAGTCCAATCCTTTACCGCTGTAATCTTTTGAGAATCAACCTTAATTCCTTCTCCGGAGATGACATGTCCCAGAAATATAACATATTCAAACCAAAATTCACATTTTGAAAACTTCGCATACAACTGGTGCTGATGAAGAGTTTGCAGAACTGCTCTGAGGTAGTCAGCGTGATCCTCCCGATTCCGAGAATACACAAGAATGTCGTCAATGAACACTATCACAAATGAGTCAAGAAAAGGCTTGAAGACTCGATTCATAAGATCCATGAAAGTTGCCGGGGCATTTGTTACCCCGAAAGACATGGCCAAAAATTCAAAGTGCCCATACCGAGTTCTGAAAGCTGTTTTCTGAATGTCCTGCTCCCTTATCTTCAATTGGTGATACCCGGACCGCAAATCAATTTTAGAAAGGAACTTAGCACCTTGAAATTGATCAAACAAATCGTCTATCCTTAGAAATGGGTATTTATTTTTGATTATGACTTTGTTGAGTTACCGGTAGTCAAAACACATTAGTAGCAATCCATCTTTCTTCCTGAAAAAGAGAACCGGTGCACCCCAAGATGACACACTCGGTCGGATGAAACCTTTTTCTAACAAATCCTTCAGTTGTTCCTTTAGCTCTTTTAATTTCGTCGATGTCATTCTATAAGGTGGAATGGATATAGGCTGCTGTCTGGAATCACATCAATCCCAAAATCAATCTCCCTGTCTGGTGGAATCCCAGGAAGCTCATCCGAAAAGACATCGGGGAATTCATTTACAATTGGCACATACTCAAGGGTAGGTGCCTCTGCATCGGTGTCTGTAACCCGTACCAAATGATAAAAACACCCCTTTTTGATCATCTTAGTGGCCTTAAGGTAAGAAATAAACCTACCTCTTGGCACTATATTATCTCCCTCCCATTCAACCACTGACTCATTAGGAAATTCGAGCCTCATAGTTCTGGTTCGGCAATCGAGTTTGGCAAAACATGAATAATGTCAATCCATTCCTATTATCACATCAAATTTTACCATCCCTAGTTTGATAAAATCGACCATGGTGTCCCAACCATGCACCGTGACAACACAATCTCTATAAACTCGCGCAACCATGATAGACTCGCCAACCAGAGTAGAAACGGAGAACGGTTCATGAAGCTGTTACGATTCTATCCCGAAGCTCATATAAACATAAGGAGTGACATAGGACAAACAAGATCCAGGATCAATAAGGGCATACACATCATGAGATTGGACAGTCAATATACCTGTGACGATATCTGGAGAAGCCTCTACACTCTGACGACCACTCATGGCATAGAATCGGCTAGGTCCTCCCGAACTCTGTGCACCACCCCTAGCTGCACCACCCCTAGCTGCACCCCGCCTTGCGGGTGCTAGAGTACCTCGATCCGGTGAGGGTGCTGAGGATGTAGTAGCTGCTGGGTCAGATGGCTGAGATGTGCCCCTACCCACACCCTGGCGAGATACGAGACAATGCCTCTGAATATGGCCCTCATCCCACACCCATATCATATGATCCTTTGATTATGGTCCTTCTTATAATATCATCCTTAATTTTCTGCCAAATCTTCTGCCAGTGGAATTCCTTGTGTGTGACATGAGTTTGAGTTGAGTAGTGGCACATTGTTTATTTTCGTGCAGCATCTTGATTATGGTACTGCCAGATGTCGGCATAATGATACTTGAGGAGATTGATGGTTGATTTTGGGCCATAGAGATATGTTTAGAAGATTGATGACTTATCTTGGGCTGTACAGCATGTTGATATTGATTACAAGGTGATGTTTGTGTCAAGGCCCCATATTGGGCTGAGTGATGTCGATCATTGACTTTTGATCCAATCAACTCTTGGGATAGGATCTGCCCCTTCGGAGTCAGTGATAACCCATGTTACTTTAGGCCCTGTGAGTGCAGGCACATGATATGTGTTTAATGAGGACTTATGTCGAGCACCCGTACAATGTTGAGTGTGTGTGTGTATGTAATGATTCAGGGGTATTTTTCTAGGCACCATGAGAGTGGAGAGAGTATGATTGAGGGATACTTGTTCCACTATGAATGTGTTGAGATTTAGTATACTTGATGATTAAACTGTGATCTTGTTGATTTTGACACGTATATTCGTCATGCATGTATATAGTTGTATTTTTCTCATGCTAATTGGTATTTGATGTCTCTATTTTATGTTTAGGGCTTGTAATCAATGTTTACTTTGATAAATCTATGTCTAGGTGGTTTTTGTGAAAAATGGATGCATTGATTATTATACTTGAAAAGCATGCGTATTTCTCATCTTTTTGTGATAGAGTTGAACATGATATTAGTTGAGCTGCTTTTCCTTTTTGCTATTATTATGTTTTTATTGTTGTCGTCGGCTATTGAAAGTGAGTACTAGACCTTGCCAACCTCATCACTGCTTTCAGGTTGAGGTTATACTTGCTACTTACTAAGTACATGTGGTCGATTGTACTCATACTTCACTCTACACTTTATATGCAAATTCAGGAGTTGGAGCTCTAGAGGGCTCATGCATTTGGTGATACCACATTTTGGATGGTTTTCAGTTGTATCATCATTTCTACTTTAGTTATTTATGCTATTCCATTATTGAGACTGTTTGTTACAGTTGTTGAAAATTTCTGCATATTTGTTGTTGGCTTTCCTAACAAGCGGTGTTAGGTGCCATCACAGCTCCGGTGGAATTTTTGGTCGTGAAAGGTGTGTACTAATGCAACTAGGTCAAGGTGCCGGAGTATGTATGAAAGCAACTCAAGAACCAGAGAAAAATTATCTAACTCATGACTTAGAGCTTGCGGTGGTGGTGTTTGCATTGAAGATTTCACATCATTACTTGTATGGGGTCTATGTGGATATATACACTGACCAAAAGAGTCTTCAATATATATTCAGGAACAAGGAGTTGAATATGAGGAAAAGGAGATGGATTGAGTTACTTACAGACTACGACATCGACATTCCCTATTATCCGAGAAAGGCTACTATTTTGGCTGATGCTCTCAGCCGGGAATCGATGGGTAGTTTGTCTCACTTGAAGGCACACCAAAGGTCGATGACCAAGAAAGTTCACCGGTTGGTTGGTTTGGGAGTCAGGCTTATAAACTCTAACAAGGGCAGTGTGATTGTCCAGAACAAAGCCGACTCATCCCTTGTGGTGGAGGTAAAGTAGAAGTAGTATGACGATCCTCTCTTGGTGAAATTGAAAGAAGGAATTCATAAACATATGACCATAGTTTTTTCTCTGGGTGCAAATGATGGTACATTGAGGTACCAAGGGAAATTGTGTGCACCTAATGTAGGTGAACTTAAAGGGAGAATCATGACCGAGGCTCATACTTCTTCTTTAATGCACCTAGTCTCTACAAAGATTTATCATGATCTTAAGGAGATCTACTTGTTGAATGACATGAAAATGGATATATCAGACTTTGTGACTAGGTACCTAAATTGCCAGTTGGTTAAGTTTGAGCATTAGAGCTCGGTGATTTGGGTGTTCCTGGAAGTTTCTCCCGTAAAAGATGTAATTCGATATGGGAAGGTAAGGAAATTAAGTCCAAGGTACATTAGACGTTATAGGGTTTTGGAAATAATTGTCCAAGTAGCTTATAATATGTGCATCATGTGTTCCATGTTTCCATATTGAAGAAAGTGATTCGTAATTCACTCATTATTCCTCTGGAGAGCACTGACCTTAATGAAAGCTTGACCTATGAAGAAGTGTCAGTTTTCATCCTTGATAGACAAGTTCGTAAGTTGAGAAATAAAGACATTTCCTCCATCAAGGTGCTACGGTGAAACCAACAAGTCGAAGAGGTCACCGGGGAGGTAGAGGAAGATATAAAGAAAAAATATCCCCATTTGGTTGTAGAACCAGCTGGCCATGTTTAAAAGATACTAGAAGTTTCTTTTCCATGCATTATGTCCTTATGCTAATGCATCCTTAATGGAAATGAATATAATGTTATGGTTCATGTTGCTCATATGTTTGTAATACCTTGCTGGGCTATGGGATGTGTTGTTAGGTTGGTTACTGTAGCTCTCTGACAGATGGATAGGCCTAGATGGAAAGGAAACTCTACCAAAATTTTTGATGATCTGGGGGGGCAGCCACATCTCGGGGCATCAGTGATTTATGGTGTTAAAGTGGGGAGCTATGTCATGCTCGGCGTCTATGGCAGACTTTAACCCTAGTTCAAAGATGGATGATCCTATGTAGGAGAGAATGTAAATTTCCGTGAAATTTCATCAAGGATATAAGTCTTTAAAGTGCATGGAACAAGCTAAGATGTTCGGAAGGTTGAACAAAAGTTTCACGGCGAGCTTTGATAGCCGCAGAACCTATTTGTAGACTCCATAACGTGCCGTGAAGTAGACATGAGTACCAGTTAAAAAGGTTGGTTATTTGATCAATTATGCGGACAACATGTCAGATTTGCGGACTATAGAATGGTAGCAGAGTAGGTCAGTGGAGAATCAGTTCTGGGATTCCATTTTGCAGCAGATTTTGTAGATCGTAGATCTGTTTCACGAGCCACAGATCAGTCACGGAATGGCTGGCGATTTTCGAAGGAGAATATGCGGTCCAATATGCGGACCATAGAATCATCGCATATCTGCCCAATGTATTTTGTTAGTTGGAGGATCATTTCGCTGTCCATTTTGCAAACCACAGAAGAATTATGCAATCTATTCCGCGATGGCAGATCTATTTTGGAGGGGCATTTTGGGAAATTTTTTTCCAACTCTATTTCTAATAAAAGGCTTAGAGGGTGCTTAGGAAAGGGGAATCTGATTATCTTAAGAGAGAGAACCACCCTAGTGAGAGTGCGAAGAACCTTCACACTTCAACACTTCAATTCCTAGCTCAAATCCGTAAAGATTTAAGGGAGAAATTCACAAGTTCTTCGGCTAGCAAAGTAAGACTTCATCCCAAGCTCACATGCAATTTCAATAATAGAACTATAGATAGAATTTGAGTAACTAGAGCTTATAGGGTGGTGATTGGAAGCCATAAGCTCCCAACCTTGAGTTTAGGTTTTATGGAGAGTAGGGAGAGGGTGTTGTTTGATGTAGTTGTTGGTTCGGTATAGTTGGGTCACCAAGCATGTAATGTTGAAGGTCACATGAAACCCAAGGATAGTTATCGGTCTGAATGTCTACATATAAGGGGAGTGAGGGATGAAGAAACACCATTACTAGAGGAGATACAGGGCTATAGGTTCTCGAGATTCTCAATCGCTCTTTTTAGTGGAGAGGAATAGTATGTGAATGGCGGTTCTCAGACGATGGAATCATTCCTCTCTAAATAAAAAGAAGCTAGAATCTTTCTAATGATAGAGCTTTCACGTCTGCACATAGAATCCTTTTTTGCCCTTCCATTCTGTTCTTACGGTAGTTGGGTCGGAATCCGTGTGATGGTTCGAAAGTCGTTTCAAATATTCTTCGCATCCTCAGAGAGATAGATTGTTGCCATTGTGCCTTGAGCTTTTAGATGTCCGATAAAATGCCTAAATGACTCATAATATAGAAATTCTCAGTAATATTAGTTCAATTGAAATTTTGTGATTTATATTGAAGTACAATGAGTCGTGGAACATAGTGTGAACCCTAAGAAATCTTGGTTAAGTTATGTTTGGCTAAGCTCTTCCCATAGAATTGAATTTCATGAACTCCTTATGAACTCCAAATATATTTTGTTCAAGCTCCCATTTCCTTTGTTCAAAATTGCTTCAAATGATTGAATTACCAAATGCTTATGGACTCGACTCATCTTGTATTTTCCATTGTTACGCTCTCCACTTTGAAAATGTATCAAGTGTTCTAAGCTTTCATGTACTTATGTGTTTTTGTAGCTATGACTTTCCAATGCTTTAAATATATTTTTATGAATTTCTATTACACATAGCGTATGAATGAAATGAAGGAGAAAATATGATATGTAGCTATTTGTGCCAAGCGGGTAGATTATGATGTATGTCCAAAAGTGTCATGAAACGAAGGTTTTATGAAATGCTCTACAATAATATATTTGGAAGATTTGTTATGTAACCGAGAAGCTATAGGTCGCAAGGGAATTTACCCGAAACTACATGCGCCGATATAGGAAGACGAATAGGGAATGAGTCCATTCGCATTATGATGATATTATACCCCTTAATTGGAATGAATGTATCACTAGAAAATTTATGTCAATGCACACGGTATTTTGGTGAGATGGCTAAGCTGATTGAGCGAGATCGGACCACATACTGTGCACATGGTAGTTATGAATTTCTATGTAGGTAACTAATGATATTTCAACTAAAATAATAATGTTTATTTGAAATTTTTATTCATGTTACAATCTTTCCTTTTATAGCATGTCATTTTTATTTCCATTGATTTACTCATTTTTTCATATATTTTTTCTTACACTGACATCACATTTCATATGAGGGGATTTAGTTTTACATACTAGTACTGTTCTATATGTACAAATGTCCATTTTTGTTGGGGGACACTGTATTTTAATGGATGTAGGTGGTACACACCAGACAATATAGATTTTTGATACTGTGACCTCACTCTTCAACACACTTTTATGAGCCCCATTGTACACTCGGCCCCCCATGTTGTTCCTTAATATTAGTATATTATATTAGGTATTTTCGGGGCATTGTTACTCGCACTTGCTTACTTTACTCAAGACATTTTAGAGGCTCTGTAGTTAAATTAAAGGTCACGTTATGTTTGGGAGAGTTAAAAATTTTTTTTGGTCATTTTGCTTCCATGTAAAACTATTTACTTGTAACCTTTTTCCAACTATCAATGAGTTCCTTAAGAAATAGAAATCAATGTTGTATATTTCTATATTCTTGGTAGACTATTGTGTAAATTCTCTACTTGCATCGTACTTGAGCAAGAGTAGATAGTAGGCACTACATATGCTTGCTTGATTGAGTTACCTCGGTTGAGCATCAATCCCAGAGACGTATTCAGGATTTTGACAGGATGAGTACACTATTAAAAAGATGTGTATTCAGAATATAAATTTTGTGGGTTCAAACATTAGTTCTTACGACTGTGCAACCTCTATTTTTCATGTTGAAAATATTGGGATCAGTTGAACCCATTGACTATGTGATAAATCATACACTATTACCAGTTTTAATATACATATTTTGTTTAATCATATCAGATTTTACAGCGACAAAAGAAGAATAGAAATTTCAATATGTGAAAATTTTGAAGAATAAACCAAACAAAAAAACAAATAAAAAGAAAAGGTGCTTAATTAATACGCAAAAAATAACACTAGACACGCCCATCTCCCGTGGGCTTCTAGTTCTAGAAAAAAGAGAGAAAAAAACAACAAGATTGACGTAAGATGAACTCACAACCTCACCTATTAGAGAGATACACCCAATAATCATCACATCATATAATACTTTGAGCATGGGTGCGTACACATATATTTAAAAAAAAATTTAAAAAAGAATATTACTATACATGATTTAGGGAGAGGGGTATGGATTCACGTGCCCTATGAAACCCCCTAGATACACCCCTGGCCAGTCCCGCCACCCAAGGTTGGGGCATGACACAGTCTCTTTTACCATGCAATACATTACTACTAAACAATGTTGGATCACTTTAAAGTCTTAGGACCCGTTTGGCTATATATTTTTTCAAAATAAACTTGGACTTTATTTGGCTAACACATGTTTGACTATAAATTTTGCCAATATTTTGGCAAAATCCCAAATCCCAAGGCCAAATCCCTCATAATATACATGTTTTTCCAAAATAAATTTGGAAAATATATTTTGAAAACGTATGTCCAAACATATTTTCATCTTCAATCCAAACTTCACCCAAAATAAATTTTTCAAAATAAATTTGAGAATTTATGGCCAAACGCTAGCTTAAATTCTTACATAATTTTATGGACGAAGCAACGATGAACTTCAACAAACAACAACAAATAGGCAGAACTTCATCGATAACGAATGAGGGTTGGGATGAGAACAACATTGTCTAGGATTTGTGGAAAGAAAACACAGGAAGAAGAGAAGAAAGGAAGAACTCCAAAATCCCTAATTTTGTGGATTTGTTCAGGGTTATATATATTTTGTAATAAATTATTGCTATGTTTTTAAAGTTAATGTAATATAACTCCCTCCGTCCCAACTATGTAGCACTTGTCGTTTATCGAGAGTCCATTTGACTAATCTTTAAAATTGAATCGGATTAGATTAACTCAATATTTTAAATATAAAATTAAGAAACTGAAAAATTATATGAAATGTCCTATGAGTTAAAATTCTTATCATCTCAATATAATGAAAAAAATTATCTTAAAATATTAGTCAAAACTTATATAATTCGTATCTTGTGAAGCGAAAAGTATCACATAAATTGAGATAGAAGGAGTATAAGTAGAGACAGAACTAGAATTTGAAGCTTATGAGTTCGAAATTCTAGTTCTTTTAAGTTACTATGTTCTAAATTAATAATTTATACATATTCAATGGATTTCTTAAGATGAATACAAGGTTCAAATCAAAAATATTGTATTCAGTCAAACCCACAATCGTAAACCTAGCTCCGCCCCTCAATATAAGTTGTTGTAAATATGAGCTTTATTTCATATATTTATTTATATCTCCAATGAATTGACTGGGTTTTGGCTACAAAGCCTCAATGTTGAATAGATTGAGAAATCTTAGTTCAACCTCATCGAACTAGTGAGTTAGATTGGACAAGTCTCATGAGTCAAATTAACTTTAAGGGTAGCTTATTTCACTTTGCGGTCAATGTTTATATATTTGTTTACCCTTAAAGTTGGATAACAATTAAACTTATAATGTGATTTTAAAGATATGTGATTTAACTCAACATCAATTGATAAATATGAACATAAATGAAAGAATTGAATTATAAGCAAAACAAGCCAATTTTTAAATAAAACTCAGCCCTCGAGTCGAAGTACTTTCGAACTGATCGGTGCAAGAAAAAATTAAAAGTATAACAAGTTGATGAACAGTAATGTAAGCAAGAAAAAGAATTATATTGCTTTGATGTCTGTGAATGATGTTACAAATGATTCGAACTCCCCTTTATATAGTAGAGGAATTCCATTTATGATATAACTCTAATTATAGAAGGAAATTCATGATTTAGCTGATTAACCGTTTATGATTTGATCCGTTCCAAGATTCACGCCATGATCCTCGACCAATCATGGAGATCTTGCCATTTTGTTATAGTGCTATCTTTGATCTTACTCGATGTCTGTTTCACTCGGCTCCGATTGCTACTAGCCTCGATCTGGACAAGTACCTCGATTCTGTACTCGGTACCTTATCCTCATGTTTTAGACTATTCCATCATGAAGCTATACTTTGAAGCAATATCTCGGTCTTGATCAAATAGTAAAATTGCGCAAGCCTGGTTTTAACCGTATACAGATAGTCCCCTTATTTTTTGGAATGTAATGGCAAGAAATAAATTGAGCCTTTGCTGTTTTAGACGTCAATACCACACAAGAAGATAGGTTAATTTGTGCGGTACCCAATTTTCGAGTGATGTCTCTCTAGAAGAACCTGGTTCTTTTTGGTGTTCCAACTTCTACTGTTGCGGAATAATAAAAGCAATAAAGTAAAAATACGGAGATTTTTACGTGGAAAACATCTGACTCAAAAGGTAAAAAAACCACGACCTACTCCTCAGTAGGATTTGCTCAAACTCTTCACTAAAACTCTGAGCCAAATGGACTTACAAAATAAACTCTTTTGTAATTCTAGGACTACTCTAATCCCTTCGTAGTAACTAGCCTCTAGCTAATTTCTACAAGCTTCAAGTTAACTCTAACTTGAACAATGCGTACCTATTACAATTTCTTCTATGAAAGCTGAAAAGATACAATATTAAATCTCCTACTACAACTAACTAGACTCAATGACAAACAAATGGATTTGGTTCTTCTAACTGGTCTGTACCTTTGTATCGCACAATAATTCTGCTTGCAAAATCTCTTGAAATTTTTCTTTCAGTTCTTGATTCACTTCTGCACTTGTATGTTCTTGATTCAAGCAAGAATACTTCAATTATTTATAGAGTCAGTTGTTGAGTTTATCGTTCAGTTCTGGTACAACTCTACCTGGGAGAACGAGTTCGTATTAAACTCAACTTCCTTCCTTTGTTACTGTCCTTGCTGAATTCAACTTCTATTCTCTTATCAATTTGCAACCTTTTCGCATTAGGAGGCACTCTCCTTGTTCATTGATACTTCACAATCGCATTCATCTTCTATGCATATACGGTTCATGTGCCAACGTGTCAGATCAAGTATGTATGATCTGATGGACCTAGTTCAACTGGTCAGACATTTGTCAATCTTCAAAACTATGCAGAGACTTGGGTCAACAGCCTTCGATTTCTCACCTCGAACTTTCATGACATCATCCCCGTGACGTAAGCGACGGAAGTGATAAGCGACGGAAGTAACCGAAATATCCCGTTGGTACAGTTCCCCAAATCATTAATGAGTGTCAGTTGGCGGTCGGCCACTAGTGCTTTTGAACCGTAGCCGTAAATCCCATAAATAGGCCCTCTCCTCATTTATTAA